>JBAMJV010002434.1:0-147500 GCA_037951105.1 Echinarachnius parma
TAATGAAACCCGTTCCCATTTCTCTGAAGCCGAGAGTATCTAAATGCATTGATTATTATTGACTACTCTTGCAAGATATGCTTGAGTTTGCTGTTCCTATACCAATACACCGAATTCGTATGAAAATCCCCGAAAGCAACTAAAATTAATAGACACAGCTTCGTGTACAAAATGTCTTTTCCCCTATATACCATTTGGAAAAAACCCACCGGAGACTTAATCGCTATGTAAATAAAGTATTTCTGCGGCGGGCCCTAGCCCTGAAGCTTATCGCAGACTATACCGCTATGTAAATAGGCCCTCTCCCCCATGTTCCAAATCTTTTTATGAGCCACGGATACTAATCGCTCGAAAGGAATGCGCTCGCCATTAACGACACGCCAAGGCATAGGTTGGTCTTATCCATGCAATTTTATGAGCGCGATTCAGTGTATAAATTTACCGCAAGACCAATTAGCTGTGTAAATAAAGTCTCTGATAGAAGGGTCCAAGACCATTCCTTTTGAATATTCATAGGCCCGATATCTACAAATCCCTCGAAGGGAACTCGCTCGTCGGAAAGCAGGGCTCAGTCGCGCGCGAATGATAGCTAGTCCTTATCCACGCGACTCTATAAAATCGATGGTGACTCGCGGCGTCATGAGCGTCATGAATAATGAATAAATTAGACGAACTTCGGGGCCATCTGGACGTCGATCCCGACCGCGCCGGGAGTCGGGAATGCGACAGTCCGGAGCTCCGAGACCGGGCCCGTCGACGGGTCCGGGTCGCGGCGATCGAGGAGCGCCGGGAAAAGAGGAGATGCATTTTTAGAAATTGCCATTGGTAATGCACGCGCGACCCCCCTCGTCGCGTTAGAGTATTATTAGGTATTGATGTTAGTATTCTCCATTCTCCACAATCCCTCAGAGATAACTGATGTATCAGTTTGAAAGTGAAGCAGAAAGTTTTTCACAAAAATTGAATCCAAAATTATACCTTTTCAAGTTGCTCGATGAACAAGTTACATTGCAGGTATAATTTGTAGAATCCTTCAAATAGCCGGGTGTGTAACACCATCTATGAGAATGACATTGTCCAATTGTTTTGTTATATCTACTCCATTTAATATCAATGATCGATCTTAACATTCATTGTGTGTACAGATGACAGATATCTCGTTGATAGCTGATTCTGTCTCTCTGACAGGCGAACACTGGAATGACTCCATCGCAGCGACGTGTTGTGGAATCAGGGTAAAAAGCAGCACCAGTGAGCATGGTGACAATAAAATCATGACGAACAATCAGTTTGTATGTCACAAAGAAGTGTCTAAATGAACAGATTACTCATATTACTGGAGAGGAAGATCATATTCACTCAGCTCTGCGAACCTGCGGGTATCCAGATTGGTCTTTCAAACGGTTAAAGATGCAATGGAAAACCAAAGACAACACAATCCAAGGCAAAGAAGTCTTCAAGCGCTACACAGACAAAACCATTCGCGGTTCTACCATATGTGAAAGGGTCACGGAACCCATTGAAAGATATATGCGTCAGGCAGGAGTGGCCACAGCATCGAGACCCCACAAGACCCTCAGACAGTTACTAGTACATCCCAAGGACAAGCAGGACATACATGAAACGACTGATTGTGTGTACAAGATCCCTTGTGCTAATTGTGATAGGGCATACGTAGGAGAGACGGGTAGGAAATTTGTGTAAGACTTAAAGAACACAAAAAAGATGTAACAACAGTGAAAGAGAAGATTCACAAGATCACAAAGGAAAGCATCTTTGACTGAAACAAACAAATCAGCATCACGGATCATGTCGCGCAATATAATCACAGCATCGATTGGGACAATAGCAAAGTCTTGGAAAGAGAATCTACCCGCTTTACCAGATGGGTAAAGGAAGCGGTGTGGATAAGAAAGACTAAGAACATGAACAGAGACGAGGGGGGCTACATGCTGAGTCACGTGTGGGACCAGTGTCTGACCGCGCCATCTAGCGGTCAGACTCAGACATTCTGATGAAGAACAACGAAGATGTTCGAAACGTCAAGCTTAAAAAAGTAAGTTGATTGTGTGAAAATAACATTTTCCTAATTAAACATTTCACAATCAGATGAATCTTATCAAGGAAACAGATTACAGTTGTCCAAAAAGAGCAAAAGTTCAGAAGATCGAGTACAAATTTGGAGATATATGTACCACTCTGTATCATGACATTCAACAAACTGAGTAGGAATAGAAGAGAGAGCAAATATTTTTATTCTTTTCGTGAAAGTCTTCATCGCCCTACCGAAGGAAACGATATGAAAGAAGATATTGTGACTCATAAATGAGGTATCATATCTCAAAACTTCAAAAACTTACGAATCCATTGATATGAGTATTATTAATTGTCGTTTTGAAAGTATGAATTGTTTAAAGGAACACATTAGTTTCAACTAATTTGAATCACGCAACAAACGTTCAAATAATACAAAAAATGTCAGCAAGGATTCAAAGTTTCTAATCTCTTGTTTGATACTAATTAATGTATGTGGTTTATCCGTAAATGCATTTAATTAAAAGTCAATAACGAAACTTGATACAAGTGCTTGCTTTAAAAAAAAAAAAAAAAAATTAAACAACAATTGAATGATATTACACAGACATGAATTTAAAAAGATTATAGTTGTATCATTTAGATCAAGTACAAAGTGCATGAACTTATTAAATAAAAAGTGCCAAGTAATATGTCATTATAAATTAGTATTGATCCTATGCGGCCCTTATTACGCAATTGTACACTTTGCTAATAATTGTATACTTAGCTGTGATATTACACAGACATACATTTATAACAGATTATAGCTTATTATTTAGATCAAGTACAAAGTGCATGAACTTATTAAATAAAAAGTGCCAAGTAATATGTCATTATAAATTAGTATTGTTCCTATGCGGCCCTTATTACGCAATTGTAAACTTAGCTAATGAAAGAGATTGTCAAAATCCTCAACACTTACTTGGAACTCTAGTGGTTCTCACATATCCTTGTATCTGATTACCAATAGAAACATATGACAAACTTAGTTTCCAAAATTTCACTTCCGTTAAACAAATATGTATAGTTGAATGTATTCAGATTCAAAATTATCTACCGGATAGTTATAAATGAGCTGGTGTACGCCGACCACCCGCCAAGCCGATCATAGTCAAGTTCGTCAGGTACAACTTACGGAGGCAGGTGTACGATGCAAGGTCAAGACTCAAAGGTACGAACGTCTTTGTCCACGAGGACCTAACTCGTGAGAGGAGTGCTCTCCTTTACAAGGCAAGAGAACATGACAATGTACTGAGAACATGGACATATGACGGGCGAATCACTGCCCTTACCAAGGACAATAGGAAAATCAGAATCTCAAAAACGGCTGACTTAGAACGAATTTAAACCAAACAAACATGATTGTTTTAATCTTAAAGTTTTGATAGAACTATGAGACTGACCTATCCCTGTATAGCGTGTAAAAAAAGTGTCAAATCAAATCAAAATGCTGTATTATGTGTTGTTTGTAATAATTGGATTCATTTGAAATGTTCTGATGTAAATCAGGATATATTTCAGTCAAACGCTAAATGGTCATGTAACATATGTTTATTGCGTGAAATGCCATACTTTGATTATACTATATTGATTAATGATGATACTCAATCCGAAAATGACAATGAAACGGATATTCATGTTGATGTTCCATGTACTTTGAATTTTAAACTAAAATCTATGAAAAGAGGTTTGTTGGTAACGCACTTAAATGTGAGGAGTATTAGAGGAAAACTAGATCATATAAAACTGTTATTGTTTGAACAATCATTCGATATATTTGCAATAACTGAAACGTGGTTGAATGATTCGATTACCGATGCTGAAAATGGTATAAATGGTTATTATTTTGAACGAAAGGATAGAAATCAACATGGTGGAGGTGTTGGTTGTTACATTAAATCCAATTTGATATATACTAGAAGAGTTGATATGGAGGATGATGAGCTTGAAATAATGTGTATAGAAATTAATCAAAAAAATAAAAGACCGTTTATAGTTATGATTGTGTATCGCCCTCCAAGCAGTAGTCATAATTTCTTTGTTCAATTAGAAACACAAATTGAAAAGATACTGTCCTACACTTCCAATATTATTATCTGTGGTGATTTTAATTGTAATATGATAACTTCAAATTCATTATCAAATAAGTTAGTTAATATATGTACGTTCTTACAGCTTAAACAAGTAATAGAACAACCAACACGTATAACAACTAACAGTAAAACGTGCATTGATTTGATACTTATACCGATTGAGCAATGTGACTTTAAAGCTGGTGTTGTGTCAGTTGGAATTAGTGACCATTCTTTGATTTATATTGAAATAGGTACGCAACTAGAAAGAAAAAAACCTGTTACAAGTCGGATTAGATCATTTCGTAATTTTACTCGCGATGAGTTTCTTAGAGATGGTTTTGCGGTAGATTGGGAACCTGTGTATAGGGTAGACCAGGTTGAAGAAAAATGGAGCATCTTTAAAACACGTTTTTTAAGCTTATGCGATAGACATGCACCCTTTATTTCATTAAGGCAGAAGAGTAAGAAGTCGGCCTGGATTACAGATGATTATATTGCCCTTAAAAGACAGCGTGACTATTTAAAGGGTCAATTTGATAAAAGTAATCATGATATAAATATTTGGCAACAATATGTAAAAGTAAGAAATAGATTGAATAATTGGAATAAAAAATTGAAGAAAGAATTTTCTTATAATGAATTTGAAGATAATGTTAATGATGCTAAGAAAACTTGGTCTACATTGCGCAGTTTTTCCCAGTCAAACAAACAACCCCGTTTTGAAATTCGTAAAGATGGTGACGGTTCTTTAATTACGGACTCTCTTGAAGTTTCAAATGCGTTCAATTCTCACTTTACTCCTTATTGTAATGATCGTAACCAATGTATACAAGATAAAAGTGATCCGTTCACAATGGAAACTTTCACCTTCACTGAAATCTCAGTTGATTTTGTTGTAAAAGAACTTAAAAGATTATGCTCAAATAAATCCCCAGGTCTAGATTCTCTCCATCCAATTTTGTTAAAAGAGGGTGCCCCTTTTATTGGAATTGTACTTACACATATTTATAATGCGGCTTTTCAGACTGGTTGTATACCTAACGAATGGAAGAATGCAAGGGTAACACCAATTCACAAAAGTGGTGACAAACAGGTTCTGTCTAACTATAGACCTATTTCAGTACTATCCAATGTTATGAAGATTTTTGAAAAGGCAATTCATGTTCAGTTGTATGCGTGTTTGAAGATTAATGATTTGTTAAGCCCGCACCAATCTGGGTTTCGGCCCAAGCATTCAACGGGTAGTGTATTGATTGATGTTAATGATTACTTATTACAAAATATAGAAAACGGACATGTAACAGGAGCGCTCTTTTTGGATTTAAAAAGCGCATTTGATTCAGTTCCCCACGATCTTCTTTTAATTAAGTTATTAAAATATGGTATTAAGAATAATGAACTTAAATTATTTAAAAATTATTTCTCCCACCGCGAACAATGTGTCTCCATAAATGGGGTGTCATCTGATTTTCGAGCAATATCCAAGGGTGTTCCTCAAGGATCACTTTTAGGGCCCCTTTTGTTTTGTATATTTATTAATGACCTGTGCAATATGGATTTAGGGAATGATATAAAGATGTGTGTATACGCAGACGACACTGCTCTGTTTTGTCATGACAAATCTACCCAATATGTACAACTTCATTTACAAGAAGCCTTAGACAAGGTTTTGCGATGGATTAATTGTAATCTTTTAGAATTGAATGTCAAAAAAACAAAGTCTATGTTGATTGGTTCGTCTGCCAAAGTAAGAAATTGTTTAATTGATATCTAAGTTGGTCAAGAAAAGGTTGATCAGGTGACTGAATTTAAATATCTAGGGCTTCTAATTGATTGTTCTTTGCGTTGGAAAAGGCACATTGATATGATATGTAATAAGATATCACGAACGATAGGTTACATTAGAAGAATTAAATATTTTTTACCTCGAAACATATTGATATTATTGTATAATACGTTGATCTTGCCACACATAGATAATTATAATGTGATATGGGGCCTTAGTGCATCTTATAATATATTGAAATTGCAAAGACTACAAAATCGTTATGCTAGACTTGTTTTACAGGCTCATTTTGTAACCCCTCATACTGTGATGCTATCTGAATTAAAATGGCAATCAATTCATCAACGAATATATTATCAAATTGCCGTATATATGTTTAAAATTCAAAATAGTTTTATGCCTGAGTATTTGAAAAGTGTTGTAATACCAAAGCAAATTGTATATAATACTAGATATAATGCTCATTCAACTCTCTTTGTAAAAACTCCACGAACTGATTATTATAAACGATCTTTGCATTTCACTGGTTCATCTGTTTGGAATAGACTACCTCCCAATTTAACAACAATAAATTCTTTATGCTCATTCAAAAAGCAACTCAAAATTCTCAGCTTTTCTCACGAAATTCAATTTGTTTTCTCTTAAGCTGATTTTATATATTTAATGTGCAATATTCTATTTCTTGTTAGTTTTAATGTATATTTTGATACTCTTATTTGTGTAGATAGATAGATTTGTTTTTTTCTTTTTCTTTTTTTTGTACTTACATGTAACTTGCTTTATTTGTAATTTCACTCTATATTTATGTTGTTTGTAAATTGTTGGTTGTTGTTGTTTTTGTTTTTTTTGTATTTTTTGTTTGTTTACAGAACTCTGTTTTTATATGTAATTTATATCTTATTCATGTTTTACCCATGTCATGATTGTATGTTTTTACTGTATACAGGGCCCCTTGGTAGAGCAGTACTCGATACTGAAAGGGCTACCCTGTTTAAATAAATCGGAAATAAATAAATAAATAAATAAATAAATGTGTACGAAATCAGTGCCATGAAAATCGAGTTCCCTTTTGTAACTAATCGATCACATGGCAATCATGTACCCTGGAATTTTCACACATCACTCAGTGGACATATCAGATCACATGTTATCAACAATTTGCCTTTTTTTGCCAATGCCGCAAAGTCACAAGATCCCTTTAACATAATATAAATCCCATCACATTATTTATGTTATGTTATTACTCGCCTTAAATATGTTTAACATGGGTAATCAAGACAATTATGGCTAGGCTACTTGATCATGATCATGTATCACTCAGTTGTGGCAATGTACACGACGTGTTTACGAGCTTGCATCTCCAGAAAGCTCAGAATTTTCCAAAATGTAATAATGATGAGAATCTGAAAGCGAATCAACGATTTGGGCAGCCAATGAACTGGACCCCACGTGCGTCCCAGAACAGTCGGATAGAGATTCAAGATCAGGCACACAGAGGTGGTTGTATCATATCATGTATACAGCTGGGATACCGATTGTATCTGCATCCGTACTTCCGTGTTTCTTCGTAGTCGTGCAAGAGCTCTTCTTTGGTGTATTTCTGCCACAGAAATTATCTTTCCTCATGTTGTTAGAAGGTGGAATGCTCGGTGCTTCGTGGTGATTGTCCGCGTCTTCATTTGTTATAACTTTTCTTCTGATGATGTTGCTGCCTGAATATGTTCTTCGTAGGTTTCTCGAAATGTGTGTTTGATTGGTGAAAGCAATGTTAAATTCAGCGGGAGGGACAAGCGCCGCCTGCAGGTGAGCTTGTCATCGGGATTCGAGAACAGAATTCGGCTACCGGACAAGTCGGATAGAACTTTAGTTCTTATATCCTTTCCTCTCTTGATACACTTGCAACTATCACTGCTCAAAAACGTCCCGCTTGACTCAGGGTAACTCAGGGTTTCGTCGTTGTTTCCAGAATCATCTACGTTTGGGAGTGATGGCAATGGTCGTATTGTTGTTGGCAATCGACAGGACTTCATTGGCTTTGCGTAAAGCATATCAATATCTTTGTCGTTTTGCTTACTTTCCAAGTTCTCCCGTGGATCTCCGTAGGTGCTCAATCTGGCAGTCGCCCCCGCGTGAAACGCGCTGCAGTCGAATTCAGACGACGGGCACATCGGAGGCCCATCTGGACTGATGTTATTTGACCCTGTCACATTTGCACCGTCATATTGACAGCGACGTTCCAAATCATCAACCGTGCAGTAATCGCTTTCCACATCGATCACCATGTCATTCTCCACAGAGCATGTAGAAGGAACGTGGTTTCCACGATAGTGGGTTACAGGTCGCTGTTTCTCCGCGTTAGTTGGCTCTTGGCTACTTCCTAAATCAGATGATACATGTCCCTGACATTGACCATTGACTTGGCTCTGTGATGATTCCTTTAAAGTCAATGACGTTGTTCTCATTGGAATTGCATCCACATCATTTATCAGATCATCATTATCATCGGAAGGTCTATAGTTTAGTCGACTGTTTTGTCTTTCACTGTAGCCTGCTATTAATTTCAACATCTTATTCCAAAATATACATAGTGACACAATCATTATGCAACTGAAACATAAGAACATGGCTAAACATAATATGATGATGTATAACATGTTCATGTTTTGAAGACTGTCTTGACTGTGGAATGTTTCTTTTGTAGCACTATCGTTAGTTTCAGCTGTATTAGCGGTTGGTGATTGCAGGAGGTCCGGAGAGTGAGATTGAGCATCTCGAGTGTCGCACTTGAAGCGTAATTCCAGCATTTGATCCAATGAATACTTGTAAATGAACCTGATGACAGAACAGTCATTGCTAATATTGTAATCGATCAGGAGCCTTACAAGAGAGTGTACTTCTACGCGGTTATTTAGCAATCAGATTTAAAATAAAGGATTATGATTATTTTCACTGACCGTCCTCTTTGCAAGAGATATACAGATGAGAACAAATTGCAACACGACGATCAAACAGTATTAAGAATTTCCGTGACACGCGTTGAACAGAAACGATAGCGTATGATGATGAAACAGTCCAGCCAACAATGGCATACGTGTTTATCACAACAACCTGTCAACTGTAACATATTGAGAGGCTTTACTTTTGTAAGATTAATCAATTGTCAGTTTAGTTCTGTTTATCGTTTCGGTTTATGTGATAATGATTTAAGTGATAATGACAATGATCCATGATACCTGCGCAATAACTATTAACGAAGATACTCTACTGCGTATTAAAATTTGTATACAGGTCTGTATAATAATACCTGGCATAAGATATACAGGATATGAGAAAATGACAAGGTATATATGTGACCTCACACCACAAAACGACCAATAAGTCGGGAAAAATGATTGTGCTCATTTTTACATGACAGTAAAGTAGAAGTCAATACCTTTAAAATGGTATATAATTTGTTATATTTGGACTAAGCGAACCCTCTCAAAATGAGCAGCCAAGATTTGGAACATGGCTGAATCAGTTTTAAAGTTAGGGAGAAAACGGGCCGTTTCAAAGATCGGCGTCTATTCAAGCACTGTAATCTGATCATATTTATTTGATTAAAAATCATATTTAAACATCATTTCTGACGCTCAAAATTTCACAAAAGGTAGATTATGATACCCTCATCCAGGAAATACCAAAATCCTGAATTTCATATTTTAAACAAAATTTGGCTATATCAGCTAATAACAGACAAACTACTATGGCGACATAACGGTCGTTTTGTGGTGTAAGGTCACATATATATATATATAAAAAAAGTCAATAAAATAAACTCGAAAACACGCTAGAATTCCTTGGTTAAGTCTTTATTCAATTACTTTCGACCGGTTTCTTTCTCTTCAAAAAAGTAAATGAAGTTAAAAGTTAAAAAACATGTTGAGGATCAGAATACATCGCATAATGTTTTGACAACGCGTAAACAATAATAACAATAACAACATCACTATGAAAAGCGCATTGTAATGTGTACAATGTTTTGACAACGCGTAAATAATAATAACAATAACAACATCACTATGAAAAGCGCATTGTAATGTGTACAATGTTTTGACAACGCGTAATTAATAATAATAATAATAATAACAACATCATTATGAAAAACGCATTGTAATGTGTACAACGCGCTTCATATTCTATTGTTGTGTGATTGCCAAACATTTTCGAATATAAACAAAAACATTTTTGTTATCTTTTATAAACAAATCAATACAAATGATTAGATAAACAAAATAAAATAAAAAATAAAAAAGCAGAGCATGTAAATATAGCGGAATCTTTCAAATTCAACTTCTTATTCCTTAGCATTTAATTCTGGTTTGAAAACAGAAATAAAGAAACTTTCTTTGTTTTTCCTTTCAATGTCATTTTCATTTCTCATTTTGTAAAATGGAGAAATGGTAAATTCTGGCGTTATGCCTTTGGCACATTTTGCTATATGTTTACTCACACTCAGAATTTGATAGCAAAATGTGCCAAAGGCATAACGCCAGAATTTACCATTTCTCCATTTTACAAAATGAGAAATGAAAATGACATTGAAAGGAAAAACAAAGAAAGTTTCTTTATTTCTGTTTTCAAACCAGAATTAAATGCTAAGGAATAAGAAGTTGAATTTGAAAGATTCCGCTATATTTACATGCTCTGCTTTTTTATTTTTTATTTTATTTTGTTTATCTAATCATTTGTATTGATTTGTTTATAAAAGATAACAAAAATGTTTTTGTTTATATTCGAAAATGTTTGGCAATCACACAACAATAGAATATGAAGCGCGTTGTACACATTACAATGCGTTTTTCATAATGATGTTGTTATTATTATTATTATTATTAATTACGCGTTGTCAAAACATTGTACACATTACAATGCGCTTTTCATAGTGATGTTGTTATTGTTATTATTATTTACGCGTTGTCAAAACATTGTACACATTACAATGCGCTTTTCATAGTGATGTTGTTATTATTGTTTACGCGTTGTCAAAACATTATGCGATGTATTCTGATCCTCAACATGTTTTTTAACTTTTAACTTCATTTACTTTTTTGAAGAGAAAGAAACCGGTCGAAAGTAATTGAATAAAGACTTAACCAAGGAATTCTAGCGTGTTTTTGAGTTTATTTTATTGACTTTTTTTATATTTATTTCATCGACGAGGACTTTTTAAGTTAAATTTATTTATATATATATATATATATATATACACTGTTAATAGGGTAGAAACAAAACCTTGTTAAACAAACAAGATTGATACGAATAATAATATTAGGCATTTAGCTACGCTATTCATAGTAAACTATATCACAGCGCTTACAATATTACAAAAACAAAGTATATTATCAAAACTGCGTGACATAATGACCATTAGGGATATATCTGATAAGTTCGCATAGTTTGTCCCCGAGGGTAATTCTTTTTGTTTTTCGATTCAAGATCAAAGTGCTTATAATTTAGCATTCAATATATTCATAATAGATACGAAGCGTAATTATGTCTTTTTACGAGGCACGCAGGTATACTGCGACTTTTGGATGGTAGTCAATGTCAAAGGTGTCGGTCGTACAGAGATTATAAAACTGTCATACCGATCATACATAATCATCTATGTATATATGCATTGCTTATGGCATTCTGACTTTATAGTTAGCGATTCCAAGTTTTAGTACAAGTTTGAATTAGGGTTAATTTTTTTTATTTCATATCACATTTGGTACAAACGATTTCAAATAGAACATAATATTAAACATAACTTAACCATGATAACACGGTTTTGAAGTAGAAAGACGTGCAGAATGTCTCTTTATAAACAAAGCTTATATCAGACCCCGTTTACAGTGAAAAAAAGGCCGGGCCGAGACGCGTCTCGGCCCGGCCTTTTCTTCACTGTAAACGCACGCAGGGCCAAATGCGGTACCAAATTGGGAAAACAATTAATTGCAAATAACGCGCCTTTGTTCTGTGACCCCGGCGTGCCTCCAAAATAATGGTTTGTTTACTGTGTTTGTTTACATGCAGAGCGCCACTACGACAAGATATTGAAAGGGCGGCCAGGCCCCGCCACTGTAAACGCACCAAAATTGGGGGGCCGAGTACCACAATTTAAGCAGGGCCGAGACGCGTCTCGGCCCGGCCCTGCACTGTAAACGGGGTCTCAGTAAGGTCCTGCATCATGGTCATACTCGTACATAATACTTGACATAATTTGGTTAAAAGGGATTTAGTAACGTTGTTTAAGTACTCAAAACTTCCTTGAAACTTCCTATATGTTTACTCACACTCAGAATTTGATAGCAAAATGTGCCAAAGGCATAACGCCAGAATTTACCATTTCTCCATTTTACAAAATGAGAAATGAAAATGACATTGAAAGGAAAAACAAAGAAAGTTTCTTTATTTCTGTTTTCAAACCAGAATTAAATGCTAAGGAATAAGAAGTTGAATTTGAAAGATTCCGCTATATTTACATGCTCTGCTTTTTTATTTTTTATTTTATTTTGTTTATCTAATCATTTGTATTGATTTGTTTATAAAAGATAACAAAAATGTTTTTGTTTATATTCGAAAATGTTTGGCAATCACACAACAATAGAATATGAAGCGCGTTGTACACATTACAATGCGTTTTTCATAATGATGTTGTTATTATTATTATTATTATTAATTACGCGTTGTCAAAACATTGTACACATTACAATGCGCTTTTCATAGTGATGTTGTTATTGTTATTATTATTTACGCGTTGTCAAAACATTGTACACATTACAATGCGCTTTTCATAGTGATGTTGTTATTATTGTTTACGCGTTGTCAAAACATTATGCGATGTATTCTGATCCTCAACATGTTTTTTAACTTTTAACTTCATTTACTTTTTTGAAGAGAAAGAAACCGGTCGAAAGTAATTGAATAAAGACTTAACCAAGGAATTCTAGCGTGTTTTTGAGTTTATTTTATTGACTTTTTTTATATTTATTTCATCGACGAGGACTTTTTAAGTTAAATTTATTTATATATATATATATATATATATACACTGTTAATAGGGTAGAAACAAAACCTTGTTAAACAAACAAGATTGATACGAATAATAATATTAGGCATTTAGCTACGCTATTCATAGTAAACTATATCACAGCGCTTACAATATTACAAAAACAAAGTATATATGTGACCTTACACCACAAAACGACCGTTATGTCGCCATAGTAGTTTGTCTGTTATTAGCTGATATAGCCAAATTTTGTTTAAAATATGAAATTCAGGATTTTGGTATTTCCTGGATGAGGGTATCATAATCTACCTTTTGTGAAATTTTGAGCGTCAGAAATGATGTTTAAATATGATTTTTAATCAAATAAATATGATCAGATTACAGTGCTTGAATAGACGCCGATCTTTGAAACGGCCCGTTTTCTCCCTAACTTTAAAACTGATTCAGCCATGTTCCAAATCTTGGCTGCTCATTTTGAGAGGGTTCGCTTAGTCCAAATATAACAAATTATATACCATTTTAAAGGTATTGACTTCTACTTTACTGTCATGTAAAAATGAGCACAATCATTTTTCCCGACTTATTGGTCGTTTTGTGGTGTGAGGTCACATATCAAAACTGCGTGACATAATGACCATTAGGGATATATCTGATAAGTTCGCATAGTTTGTCCCCGAGGGTAATTCTTTTTGTTTTTCGATTCAAGATCAAAGTGCTTATAATTTAGCATTCAATATATTCATAATAGATACGAAGCGTAATTATGTCTTTTTACGAGGCACGCAGGTATACTGCGACTTTTGGATGGTAGTCAATGTCAAAGGTGTCGGTCGTACAGAGATTATAAAACTGTCATACCGATCATACATAATCATCTATGTATATATGCATTGCTTATGGCATTCTGACTTTATAGTTAGCGATTCCAAGTTTTAGTACAAGTTTGAATTAGGGTTAATTTTTTTTATTTCATATCACATTTGGTACAAACGATTTCAAATAGAACATAATATTAAACATAACTTAACCATGATAACACGGTTTTGAAGTAGAAAGACGTGCAGAATGTCTCTTTATAAACAAAGCTTATATCAGACCCCGTTTACAGTGAAAAAAAGGCCGGGCCGAGACGCGTCTCGGCCCGGCCTTTTCTTCACTGTAAACGCACGCAGGGCCAAATGCGGTACCAAATTGGGAAAACAATTAATTGCAAATAACGCGCCTTTGTTCTGTGACCCCGGCGTGCCTCCAAAATAATGGTTTGTTTACTGTGTTTGTTTACATGCAGAGCGCCACTACGACAAGATATTGAAAGGGCGGCCAGGCCCCGCCACTGTAAACGCACCAAAATTGGGGGGCCGAGTACCACAATTTAAGCAGGGCCGAGACGCGTCTCGGCCCGGCCCTGCACTGTAAACGGGGTCTCAGTAAGGTCCTGCATCATGGTCATACTCGTACATAATACTTGACATAATTTGGTTAAAAGGGATTTAGTAACGTTGTTTAAGTACTCAAAACTTCCTTGAAACTCGAGTGGTTCTCTCATACCTTGTTATATTTAGATTAAACATAACAGCACAGGCAAGGTTTCGGTCTTTCAAATTTCCATTTCGTTCAAATAAGGGGAGGGCCAATGTCGAAAAAAGTGACTTTTGTCTCCACAACAAGTTTGAACCGATTGTCTCCACAACAAGTTTAAACCGCTCCTGACGATGGATAGTCAACCTATTCGAAACGTCGAGTCCCTCCTACCATCCACCCTCTCCTCGCAATACCACAGTCCTTTCTAGGACTATCAACAGTCCTTTCTAGGACTACCAATTGTCCTTTTTAGGACTCTCCTAGAAAGAATACCAACAGTCCTTTTCAGGACTATCCCAACAGTCCTTTCTAGGTCTAACAACAGTCCTTTCTAGGACTACCAATTGTCCTTTTTAGGACTCTCCAAGAAAGAATACCAACAGTCTTTTTCAGGACTATCCCAACAGTCCTTTATAGGACTACCAACAGTCCTTTCTAGGACTACAAACAGTTCTTTTTAGAACTCTCCTAGAAAGAATACCACAGTTCTTTTCAGAACTACACCAACAGTCCTTTCTAGGACTACCATAGTCCTTTTCAGGACTTACCAATCCACCCATCTCACATGGTGTACCCGTAAACCGCACGTATTAAGTTTAAACCGATTGTAATTGTAAGTATTTTTTATTGAGACAACATAATTCAGAGGTCTACCTCAACAAATTTGTTGCGAACACCTCCAAATCCAAGATAGCGTCCAAAAAGGCAGCCGTTTTGTATTGCTATAGATAATTGGCAAGATTTCCCAAATAACACCTTATATCAACATTATTCTGCAATCATATTAAAGACAATACAATTTCCTATAATCTGATACCAAACACCGTGAGGTTCAGGATATGTATCATGGTCATTTTAAGCCCCAAACTCAAATTGTATGCATTTTTCCCCAAAAATATGAAATGATTGATTTACATAATTACGTATAAATCAATAATTGTATTAGCTGTCAATTTTTATACTTTTCAAGAAATTGTCCACTTATATCGATAATAGTCCCTGAAAATTTCAAGTGTATACCGTATCTGAACAAAAAGTTATAGTACTTTTAATTCAGCATTAGCTCTGCACAAAATGGGCACTTTTGCATGATTTATCATGCTATACAGGGTGTCTCAAACATGTGTAATCTTAATAAGACGATTTGTATACCAAATGATTGCGTCAATCTCGGGACACCTTCAATTCCAGTTATGAACAAATACAAAAAGCGACACCATTTCTTGTAATATGATGAATATCTCACCATCATTATGTAGTCCGCGTAGATGTCGTGTCTGTCCTGTATTTGTTTAAAGGGTAACACCACCCAAAAATAACATTCTTATTATAGAAAGGTAACATCTTTAGTATTCCATTCCTTCAAGAAAACGCATCACCATTCTCAACCATGCGTTCATGCGGTCTGAATTGCGTAGACTACATGTGCGGAGAGCCAGAGCACTCTGTGCTGACCGAACGAATCATCCGGGATTCTATTGACGTACGCGTGGAAGCATTGGCGCACTCGCAAATGCTTGGCCCGTGTGGAACCAGGAAAAAGCAGTGGTTCCGTAAGTGGTGGAAATTAATTGCTCTGTTTATGAATCACACAATCCTTTGCAAAATGTTGGGTATATATTTTATATCACAAAACCGTACCAAAACATATAATAATGTGTTGTCCTTTGCCTGGTGGTCCCCTTTAACTGCGTTTATCATAACTCAAACGCTAATAATGAACTTAATTCCACTCCACATGGAGCATACCAGTCAGCTGCATACTGACGCGCATTCCATGCATATTGCGAATTCGAATCATACTGGGTGTCCCCGATGTGTTTAAAACAGTATCAAGATCATGCTCATTATCTTGAAAAAGTGTTTTACTGAAGTACACAATATTCGGGAAATAATGATGTGCAGAGCGTATCTAGCTTCGAACAACATCTTGATCGCGAGGAACGCACCCTTCATGCATTTCATATCTTATTACATGTACCTGGAGACCATAAAGGGCCGGTCATACTTGCGGTAGTGGACGTAGTTAGCCGTAAGGTAATTTAATGTGGGTCAGACGTGGTGTAAATACGTTAAACTACGTTTAAATACGTTGAGGTACGGCGATGAGCCACAGAAGAGTACAGATAAGTACGGTCAAGTACTATAAACTACGCTAGACTACGCTAGACTACGGTAATCCCGATGCAGCTCACCCACGGACAGGTACGTCTGACTACGCTTGAGTACAGTAAACTACAGAAGCCACTACGCTAGACTACACACGACTACGCTAAAGAACGTCACTACGGTATATTTAGCAACTCCGCACGGAGTATTGCGGCCAGCCCGCGGTGTTGTACGGTCTTGAGCAGTTCTAAGCAAGTTGTCTAATTTTGTGCTTACAAATGTTTGGACCAAGTGTGCTGATGCTGGTTTTGTGCACGGTGAAGTACGTTAGAGTACGCAAGGGTACGTTTGAGTACGTTGCGAAGTACGTTTGACTACGTCAGACTTCGTTAAACTACGTTAGACTACGTTAGACTTCGGTTAAGTACGTTAGCATTACGAATGCCTTTACGTACCGCTCTTTTGAACATGTTCACAAATTAAATCAAAGATCACGGCTCCCCCGAGTTAAAGCAAGTTAGCATCACGGACAACTACCATGACTACGGTAAGGTACGGATGCCTGTACGTTCAACTTCCTTAAAGTACCTTCAACTACGTTAGCCTCGACTACGTTCAACTACGTCCACTACCGCAAGTATGAGCGGCCCTTAACGGTCTATACAATTTGTCTGACTCAGTATTAAAACAAAACAAACTCATTTGCTAAACTAATATGCACAACACCGAAAGCCAGCCGAATGTTTATTTTGTTTGCACTACACTGTACTCGTGTCACCATGGTAACAACAACCGATTATGGACAGAAAATATACCAAATCAACAAATATTTACTTTAAAAACTTAAAAATAGCAGCTATAGGGTGTTATTTCACAGGTGATTTGTTTTCCTCAATGTTCACGCGAAAATTAGTATGCATAATGCGGCTATTAGTAGCCATATATATGATTTATGCTATTTCTATTGTTGTTGTTACTATGGTTACAAATGTACATGGTGGTACAAAAAGTTACCCTTAGATATAAACCTAAGAGTGTTTTCCGAACCCTGAAAAGTCTAGCTAACTGTGTTGTTCCGAATAATAATCATGTTAAAAACATAATTATCCAGATATTGTCGATCCAACTGTAAATGACGAGCGCCTCCCATTCGAATATTGCACTATGCACTTTGCATTATGGATTTATTATTGCAGTTAAATTACCGATACACTATTTTCGTGTACTATTGCAAACCGATGGCGGCATATGATGACATAAAAGAAGAAAGCTGAAGGTTTTGCTTAAAAAGGGTATCAACAATATGTCATTATTTAGGAGAAATTCTTGAATAAAGTCCGTAAACATTAATGACATTTATTGGGCACCCTGTAGAGTGTTTGAAATCCTACAAATTTGCTGTATTTGTCGATATCAAATGCTGAGTTCCAAGAACTATAACTTTGTGTTCAGATACAATATACACTTGACATTTTAGAGAGTATTGTTGATATAATTGGAATGTTTTTCGAAAAGTATTAATTCAACTGCTTATGCAATTATCGATATATGCCGAATTATATAAATCAATAATTTCATATTTTTGTGGAAAAATTACTCAAATTTAAGTTTGGGCTAAAAATTACCATGTTACATAATTATTCTGAAACCCATTGTGTTTGGTATCAGATTATAGGAATTTTGATTGTCTTCAATATGACTGCAAAATCATGCTTATTCCAGGTGTTGTTTGTGAAATCTTGCCAATAGTCTATAGCAAGTCAAAACGGCTACTTTTTTGGACGCCAGCTTGGATTTGGAGGTGTTCGCAACAAATTTGTTGAGGTAGACCTCTGAATTAATTTAAACATTCTTGCAAATAAAATTGGTTTAAACTTGTTGTGGAGATCTGGCAACGTAAGTTCTTAAGGAAGCCACTTTTTTGATGTTGGCCCTCCCCTTAAAACATATTTACGATTGAAGTGTTCAGATGTTACCTGTCTACGGGATAATTTAATTCGTGTATGAAGTAAGTGCAATGAGTTAATGAATATCACTTTTCATTTTTGCAAATTTCTCGGCTAAAATACTTCCAATTAACGTGAAGTTTTCACACATTACTTTACGGACATATCAGATCACACCAATAAACTTCATATTAATTACTCATCACTTTTTGCACTTGTCAACAAAATTACTAGATCATTTTCTGAGTGCAATGTAATGATTTTGTATGAAACAAAATAACCAATTAGTTGGGTTATACACATTGTACCCTGCTACTGATCCTTCATAGATGGTCTGACATCATTGTCAATTCATGTCCATTATTTCTAGAAATGACGTCTGCCACATATCTTTGAAACCATATTACATAGGGCAAAGCTAGGCCTAATACCATTACGAATTACAATCAGCTGTTTACATTACTATTTACAAACACTTTGATTGGTTTACATAAATTAGTTACAAAGCGAAGCATATTATATGAAGGTATTTTTAAAATGATATTCTTATGATAACGTATTGTTAACAAAATATCAAAACATATAAGTGGAAGGATGCTGAATATATATGTATGTAGCCCTGTTGTAATGACATCATTTATTTACAGAAAAATCTTCTTGTAAGAAGCCAGTTCGTAGTTACAATCTGCGCATGCGCGTATTTACTTCCGGGTATTAGGATATTCCATCGATCGTGAGAATCAAAGGAGCCACACGTGCAATTGAATGCGAATTATTTGTTTACGTTTTTAAAATCTGGATCAGGATCAAAATAAGCCCATCGTTTTTGTATTCACCACATCAAAGGTTAATAGCATAATATGTACTATTTCATAGAACAAGAACCGGTTTGATAGAATGTGTTATTCATGTGTAATGATGATATTTATTGATCAATAATTTCACCGAGCCTTACTTGGCCTGGCTAGCACGCACTGGGTATGTACACACGTAGGTGTACATAGCATTGTGCGGAGATTATCGTCTTCCGCTTGCTGCACTATCCAACGCAAAAACGGTTTTTGACGGCTGATTTCTCTCTCCATTTATTAGCAAATGCAAACAAAATTTCGTTTATGTGATCCACAATTTATATAAATTGATAATGATTACCGACTTTCTTGTTTTGAAGACCGCAACATGTAGAAAGAAATATTATATCCCGTCTGTTTTCCTTGCCGATGGCGTCCTAAAACATAGCGTTTAATTTTGAACGGTATATTGTACGAATGGGCGGTATGCTGATCGCCCGCCTTGTAGCATTATTGCGTGTGAATGATTCACCTGGATCATTCACAAGAAAGATGATTACAAGAAAGTCGATATGGAGAAAAATCGGTAAATTCTTGAATATACTTTACATCAAATGTGTTCTTTATGAGTTTATGCAGCTGCTCGTATAATTTCTACATTGATTCTATGCATCTAATGTTTGTTTTATGCTGTCAAACTAAAATTATCCGGTAATATGACATGATACCATACACTTTACTGTACGTTGATGGCCCGTTGATGGAATATCGGACTACGCCCTCTGACGTCACCCAAGCTCCATAGTCTAATTACGAACTGGCTTATTAATTTGTTAACATTACGAAGTAAAATATGTTAAAATAATGATCAGACTAGGATTACAGTTGATAGATTATACAATACACTTTTCCACGAATCATGCCTTCCCTGAGTCAAATGCACGCAACCATTCCGGTGCATAATATTACTAAATACAAAACCACCCACTCTTTGTAAAACATGATCGCAAATGTAAATGAGCTGCGTTTTCAAGATTTTGACAAAACTTCCTTTAAAAATGTCTAATAATGTCCATGCTTAAAGTCATACATGTAAAGTGTCCAAATCCACGAAAATTACGTGGAGCTTCCTCGTTTCTCTTCTACCGTGTTGTTTAGCTTATGGTATGAGAAGAATAAAATAGGGTTTGATTTTTTCAAATGTCCCTTTAGTATGAAGATAATTATCATTGAAAATCATTATTTCTAAAGCGTTAATCAACGCAATTGAAAAAAAGTACATTTGTCTTAGCTGAGAACGTCCGCATGCAGCACCCGTGAGAACATTCCGGAGATTGAACTTTGAGCCGAGCGAGTTCAAATTCCATGAACTATGTACTACGTGTGTAAAAATACACGGGTGCGAATATCTCAAACGGATCATTAATTACTGCTACAAAAGTATGGCAGACCATCAGTATTCGGTGATAAAATATGAACTCAATATTCGTTTTTTTCACTAGGTAAACAGTGTTCGTTTTCTTTCAAACTTTCACAAATCTTTCAATTGTATTTTACAATGATATTGATATAGGATTGAAGTCTCAAATGTCATTTTGTGCAATATCTGACACTTTACATGCATCAGTTTAATATCAATTTTCGCTATTACTTTTGAAAATGTTGAAACGATACATTTTGATTAACCCTCATGTAAATAATTGAATACAGGTGATAAACTTTCTTAATATGTGAGTGTAAAAGTTACTTTATATATTTAACAGTGAGTCTATATAATCACTTATTTGCTGTGTGCTTCATATCAAGAAGTTCATATTCCAATGACGCGAACAGATCTTCCAAGGGAACCACTTTGGGGCATGAGATGTTGGGTGGCGTTCTCTGGCTTGACATTTCTGTCAACGTGAGCAAGATGAAACTACTCATACGACGGACATCATCATCTTCCTCGCAGTCATGGTCGTGATAAAGACATACAATAAGCGATGCTGACATAAATGTGCAAAAGTTACTTTATATATGTGACAGCAATTCTATCTAGTCACTTGTTTGCCGGGCGTGTCATATCAAAAATTTCATATTCTGATGATGCGAACAGATCATCCAAGGAAACCACTTCATTTGTTTCTCTCGGGATCCCCGGGAACATGACATCTTGCGCGTCGTTCTCCGACTTGGCATGTCTGTCACCATGGGCTAGAAGAAGCTGTTCATCCAAATAGATCTCGGTATCTCTCTCAGCACCAGGACGACGGAGGTGATCATATAAATCAGATGAAGAGTCATATCCAGTGACCGCTGCGGAACTCGCTCCTTTGCATTCAGCATTACGTGCGCCATCGTTGTACGGAACAGCACGATACGTGACAAGAGGAGAGCGTGAAGTGATGGAATAGGCAGCCAAGTCAGGTCCTCTTTTTGTAGACATGGCATATATTGCGCTATCGATGTTTCTATCGAAGGAAATATCAGATGGGTTGGAATAGATTGCTGATTCAGCAACCGTATATATGGTAGAGACGTTGGTTGTTTCCCGGAAGGATCGTGTGGGAGAAGCGATACCTGATTGTGGCATGACTTGGTCTTGCCTCTTGAACAATAGTGGACCCTTTATCTTCCAACTGTTGGTCACTATATCTGATGTGTTTCAGTAGATGCCAAGCAGTTTTCAAATTATTTTTTCTTGAATTTGATGGTTTTCGTTACATTCAAATGCAATTATATTGATTTAAATATTGAGCATCTTAGTAGAAAAGTGCAAACGATTTCTTGTTATAAACTGAAGAAAATGTTTCTCCTGACCGAATTCCGGGGGATACATTATACGCCTATGAGATAACGAGGGCTCATTGTTGCAGTCCTCATAGTCAGTGTGACGCTTCCATTGATGAGCAACGTGTTGATCTTCCATAGTAGATCTGAAAACCTTTGTTTACGGTTCTTGATAGGCTTGGCGTACAAACAAGCAGCCTCATCTTCAATTGGAAGACCCGGTTGATCGGACATACCCTGATACATACCACGTGACAAGTCACTAATGGTCAATAAGGAATCAATACCAATTTCACTGGAATCTGAACCTGCACATTTTGATTGTCCAGCAAACCTTTCCTTCTTTCTAGAAGAAGCTTCTTCTCTTATGGGATCAGACTTGAGATCATCAACAGTGCAATACACGTTGTCATTGGGAACACCTTGTATGTGCTCCATCCTGCCATCGTTACTGTCTTCTCCTCTCAGACCCAATGTTATCTGCGATGCACCCCTCTCAGATACATCCGGGACGGTAGAGTAATGCTGGGAAGGTGGTGAATGTTGCACCGCCAGATTTCTAGAATGTATGCTCATGGATTCCGCCTGATTGTGATTACTCGCAATATCGCTGGACGGCTGTGCATCGGGTATATTTCTCCTACTGGTCATTGTTACACCTTCACCGTCATTTAGACTACGATCTTGCTTCCTGTTATGGTATTTGCTTCGGCATGTCTTTATAAGACGTATAATGTGATACACTCCAAAGAATAGAGCGCAACAAGATGTAGCTGTCAGTGCAATGAAAGTCAACAAGAGATATTTAGATGGGAAATTGTTCAAAAGAGATGTTGGCGTCACTACATTGGTACTCGGCACTGCATAGCTTGTATCGTAATCTGAGTTTGTTGATGAAGAAATCTGCGTTGTTGGAGTAGGCCTCAACGATTCCGAAATATATTGTTTATCTGGTCGAGATGTACTGCTTAGAACTATGGAAAGGGATGCATATCTTTCACTCACTGTTTCTGTCTCTGGTGATCTAGTAGGTATATCAGTTGTTGAATGTGAAAGGTTGTTGTCATTCAATGTAGGCGTGGTGAGATTGAATACCAGCACTCTCTCATTCGGATCCGAATATATGTAATATTCCCCGGAATCCAACAGAGATGAATGATGAGTTAACTTGAACGTAAAGCACAACAGTTTTCCACAACGTTCAAATCCAAACATAAACCGATTTGGTCCAGTCGAATGACAGGTAATGTTACATACATTTCCTGAAACATAATGGTCTCCAGAGAAACACCATCCATTGGCATTAATGCATTGTCCAATCGTAACATTATATCTACTCCATTCAATTTCACTACTTTTTCTTAATGTGTTACTTGAACTACAGATCGCGGATATTTCGTTGATCGCTGATTCTGTCTCTCTGACAGGCGAACACTGGAACGACTCTGCCGCGGAAACGTGCTGCGAAATTAGGATTAGAAGCAGAAGTAGTGAGTACGGTGACAATGAAATCATGACTATTTGTTAGTTTATAGACCAGTCGAAAGAAGTGCCTGAATGAAACAGATTAAAGATTTCAGAACAAAAGTTCAGACGATCGTGTTTAATTTTGAAGATGCATGTAACACTAAATCATTGTGGCATGAAAGTGGACTAATCGAGTTCGTATAGAAGACTGAGTGAGCAAAATGAAGATATTGTGACTCAAAAACTTCAAAAACTACGAATCCATTTAACTACTTATTGTTTTTAGGAGTTTTAGAAAGTATGAGTTGTTGATAATGGACACATTTCAATTAATGTTAATCACGCGACAAACGTTTACAAAAATGTTTCAAGAAATCGAAGTTTCTAATCTATTATTCAATAGTCATTAACATAATGTAATTTATCCGTAAATGCATTCAATTAAAAGTCATGAACTAAACTAGATATATGAGACAAGTGTTCTCTCACAAAACCTTACAATTATGCCCAAGTGGCCAATCCATTAGACGAGTGCAATGCAGGGTTAGGTATAGATGGTAAACCATCAATACTTATGTAAAGCATGTAATACATTCTTATCGAGGTGATGAACACGCTTGAAATTTCGGCAAGATAATTACATAATTGGGTAAAATACGGAGTTAACTATTTGGGTGAAAATCTGTATTTCTCTCTCGGCAACAATGTTCCTGTTTTTACCAAATGGTGGGCAAAAGCCAAACAAAGTGAGAGACAAATAAAATAGGCAGACAATTTTTTCAGCTAGTGTGCGATATAGACATGCAATGTGGTGTTATGACTTCCTTTCATCTGTTCATTGGTATCTCCCAATTGTGAGCAAACGGGGCAGATTGGGTTACCCCAATTGCCTTAACGCAATCATCGGAGCCGTGAGCCACTGGCTGGAATATTCTCAATTGGAGTGAAATAAGTGCCCTTCATGTGCTGGGTTGATTGCAGAATTATATTCTACTAGAACCGTGACTTCCCGAACAATTTTCGCCAACGTTGCCTGCATCACATTCATGACATTGCAACCACTCTCTTACATTTCCACTTGATCCTAACACTATTCTTAAAGTGTTAAGATTAAGTGAAATCGTCGATCAAAGAACATTTGCCATTACCATTACTAAGACCAAACCTCGTTATTAAATTTAGTAGAAAATTGCAAGTTTATAAGCGTACACGCATTATAATGTGTTGGGGTAGTTTAATGCACATGGTGAAACAAATACTTTACAGACCCCTGTGCAAGTGTAAATTTACGCAGGATAATACATTATACACCAGCAAACAAGTACATATTTAATGAACTATTTGTATTTACACGTGAAGCTTGTATTTGATAGCATTGTAAAGCTATGTTCTATTTTATATTAGATATAACATAGTGAGCACCTTGCCCTTAACATAATTAATACAAACAACATTAAGACCGCAAAAAAGGGAATGATTATTGTACAGAGATTAACATTAACGACTTCAGAAAATACACAAGATTTTAAATAACATTCAAAACATACATAAATGACATGCTCATTAAATTTCAAGTAAAAATGAATTAACAATTATTACAAATAGTAACGCAAATTATGTTGAATAAGGGTCATTAACTTAATTTCCATATCTAAGCAATTCGTCGCCTAAAGTGTTATGAATAACTTCTTAATGATGAATAAGTATTGTATTTAATGTTGCTTGTAAGTATCGGTTTCCATGGTGGTGTATATAATACGTGTGGTTTACGGGTACACCATGTGAGATGGGTGGATTGGTAAGCCCTGAAAAGGACTATGGTAGTCCTAGAAAGGACTGTTGGTGTAGTTCTGAAAAGAACTGTTGGTATTCTTTCTAGGAGAGTTCTAAAAAGAACTGTTGGTAGTCCTAGAAAGGACTGTTGATAGTCCTAGAAAGGACTGTTGGTAGTCCTATAAAGGACTGTTGGGATAGTCCTGAAAAAGACTGTTGGTATTCTTTCTAGGAGAGTCCTAAAAAGGACAATTGGTAGTCCTAGAAAGGACTGTTGTTAGTCCTAGAAAGGACTGTTGGGATAGTCCTGAAAAGGACTGTTGGTATTCTTTCTAGGAGAGTCCTAAAAAGGACAGTTGGTAGTCCTAGAAAGGACTGTTGATAGTCCTAGAAAGGACTATGGTAGTAGGGACTCGACGTTTCGAATAGGTTGACTATCCGTCGTCAGGAGTGGGGATCTGTTGGCGTGCGCGGCTATAAGGCTTCGGGTTGCGGACGCGGGTGACGTACTATCGATTAGGAGCGCTATCGGCGACGCGTTGTGTGTGCTGCCGACGCTGGCGGCGCTGTAGTCTCTCGGCTCGCTGGGTGTGGACGTGGGTGACGCAAGGCTGCTCTGCGGGTGGCGGCGTTTGATGCTCGGCTGGCTGGCTGGCTGGCTGTTGACGCTGGCGGCGCTGTAATCTCTCGGCTCGCTGGTCGCGGACGTGGGTGACGCAAGGCTGCTCTGCGGGTGGCGGCGGTTGATGTTCGACTGGCTGGCTGGCTGGCTGTTGACGCTGGCGGCGCTGTAACCTCTCGGCTCGCTGGTCGCGGACGCGGGTGACGCCAGGCTCTTCTGCGGGTAGCGGCGGGTGTATTGTATTATTTGCACTTTGTATTTCTGATATTCTATATTGTATTGTTAACATTTAAAAAAAAGTACATCTGGTAATATGACCTGTGTGAAATGTTCATATCATTTTATTAATTTTAATTGTTATTAACATCATTATAATTAAACTATGAATCATGTTAATAGTGTTATTATCATCCAAACCATAATTACTTCCATTATAATTCTCATAAGTATCATCATAATTAATGTCATTAGTAGTAGCAAAAGTGGTAGTTGCATTATTTAAAATAGTATTAGTTTACTTCCTCAATCATCGCGTCGGATAATGGGGTTAGTCTATACCGCCTCGTTATAAGATTGCCACTATTATAAATAAATTTCATTTGTAGCTTCCCAGCAATAATACCTCATATGTGACGACGTACTTTCTTGTTTTTCTTAGTTCAAATCAATGAATTTACAACAGCGATCACTGTTCTTTTATTGAAATATTACGGCAAAAAAATCTCATAAATGGTTTAAATGTAAGCTGTTGATGAGAGTTCTGGAAGACATGGGTACATCAAGTATTTCACAATTTTGAAGAGAATATTAGAAGAGTTTTGTTTTGTTTCAATGTAAATGCAGGCAGTACTAATTTACTCTCTTTTTAAATGGATTGAAGAATACGAACTGTAAGCGCCGTTCACAGTTTGATAGCAATATTTACAACATATTACAGAACAGAGTTATAATTCCCACATATTACTAAAACAAAAATATTTTGTTTAATGAAATACTATACAAGGAAAGTGCGTAAGTGTAGAATAACTTTTCCAATCGTGTTTCTTTTTTACAAGTATAATGTAGACCACTAGTTGATGTAATTGCAATTAAATCAATATTATTTATTTGACATATTTATTTACAAGTATTCTCTTGTGCTTGTCATCTCACTATACCTATCCAACTTAAGTGGTTGAGAAAATTTTAATCAAAATATTATTCAAGATATTGAAAACGTTTTAAATTCCTTTTGATAAAATCAACCAACTGTTTGTTCTTGTTTCAACAATCTAAGGCCTTAAGGCGTGCCAAAATTGTTTTTAGCAATTTTCGACTTTTTATAATCCGTGACGACAAATCAGAAAGCATTCGTTAATCGAAACTTTGTTTTTATTTTTTTTCGCGATGGTGATTTATGCTTGATTGAATTGTATTCTATTTTGTAGATTTAGCAAAAAACATGCTGAAATAATTTTGAATAACATGGTATTGAAATAATTATAACAGTAACAATTGCATACATACGTCTGTTATGTCTTGAAATATTTCGTAATATCGCAATATCACAAACTCGATCCTATCATATACGTGCAAAGGGTGGTTTAATATATGTGATAGCCAGTGCAATCATGATTCTTATTATGTTACCTACATATCTGTTTTTGTAACCAGTGACGACAGATCGGAATGTATTAAACAGTGATTTAAATCTTAAATCAAAGATAATTAAGAAATCGCACTAACACTGCCTTCTCATTTGATAACATCGTCCATCGCGACTACATTTTGTTCAATGGAATCTTATTCTGCTTTGCAAATAATCAACAACACGCTGAAGTTATTTGGAAGAGCATGGTAGTAGAATAAACAGTGGCAAACCCTCCCTTTGTCCTTACCCAACCTAGTTCGCAATACATGTAACAGAATATATAGTTAAATTATTATAAAGGTTGGTTCGATAAATGTGATAGCCAGTGTATTTAATCACTTATATGCGTTATGTGTCACGTGTCATATCAAGAATGTCGTATTCCGATGACGCGAACAGATCATCCAAGTCAAAGGAAACAACCTTGTTTATTTCTGTCTGGATTTGTCGGGTCATGACATATTGAGTAGCGTTCTTAGGCTTAGCATCACGGTCGGTGACAAGAGGAGAACGAGAAGGGATGGAATAGGTACCCAAGTCAGGTCCTCTTTCAGCAGAAGTTGCGCCAGTGGGGTTTTCTCAGTGAGGAAAGGAGATGAGTTCGAATAGATTATAATTTCAGCTCAATCAGATCAATTTGAAACACAATGCCCAATCGTGACATTATATCTAGTCCATTTAACTTTACCATTTGGTCTTTAAAAATCACGTGTTCTACCATGTTTACAGATGGCGGATATCTCGTGTATCGCTGATATTGTTGTTCTGACAGGCGAACATTCGAATGACTCCTGCGCAGAGATGTGCTGCGGAATCAGGGAAAGAAGCAAAATCACTGAGCACGGTGACAACGAAATCATGATAATTGCTCAGTACGTAATACTATGGAAATAAGTGTCCGAAGGGAACAATTTACTGGTGGTCCAAAACGAACATTAGTGCAGACGATCGTTTATGATTATGACATTTCCATATGCGTGCCATGCGTGTAGCACTATTATTATAATAGAAAATCAAGAAGTGTTCAATTTTGTCTTGATCGCTTTAAAGGAATATCAACCAGCAAGATATGTTGACGCATGGATGCAATTATATTGCATTCATACAGGATCTGAGTTATATTATGGAAAATGATATCGATACGTTGAACATAAACAGCTTGTGTAATTTATTACATGTATTTACATTGTCCTCCTGAGAGTTTTATTGTTGGATAATGAATATAATTTAAAGCCACTCGACACACGTTTAAGAAACCTGAGTTTTTTTAATTCATTGTAATTAATAAATAATATAATTGTACAGATTATCCGTGGGTGTTCATTGACAGACCAGAAATAAGCCAATGCCTTATCAAGATTTACGACTTTGTATTATGTCCAAGTGGCATAGCCAGGCAAGCCAGCATCCGAGTATGAGGCGCGGGCGATCAGGGGGATGAAAATCGGCAATATTCTGGTAAACAAGGTGAAGTGTTTTTCAAATTAGGGCAAAACTGAGATGTGTGCATCTACATAATATTAATCTACAGCCATCCACAGTGATTATTTTGCACAATGTCCTCCCTCTATCATGTACTTGTAATGACACCCACTATCATGGCACTCACCATGGCACCTTCATCTTTTTGTACCCAGTGAACGGACACCACTTGGTCATGTTTGTACCCTTGATTTGTTAATGTCTTTGTCAAATTATTAGGGTTGGGGGCACACCGCCCCTAGTAGCTGAGCCCTTGCTGTAGAGGACCAAAGCGTTGATAGAGTCAGTATTGTCGCAGGCCTACATGGACAATTCTTCCATAAACATGAATACATAAAATGTTAAGTAAACAAAGACTCATATTAAAACAAAAAATAACAGTAATCATAACCAGGAAAAGAATTCAAAGCATATGTCTTTTTAAAAGCATTTTAATCGTAACAAATCTACAAGGGAAAAACAATAAAAAAATAAAATAAAAAAGTAATACTCGGATTGGATTGTGCTTTACATGATAATGCAGATTTCAACTTTGTATATACATTTTTTTCTTATAGCAATCAAGTATTTAATTGTGAAAGGCTAGGTGGAAAAAGAAGAGTAAAAATGAAATTGATAACAATAAAAGATCGTTCATAAGGTATTAAAAAGATACAATATTTAATATTGTCCTTTGTTTATTTTCCTTTACAAATTTTAATACGAACAATCTTAGGAATCCTTCAGACAAACATTGTCAATTTTGTCGAACGTACATCCGCTTTTATCCTGGACAGCGAGAACGAATATTATAATTTATCTGGGAATGTAAATAGCGGACAAAGCGTTCAAAGTGTATGAAAATATTAACATCACTAGGTGTCCGAAGCGTGCGGTCAAGAGTACAATCCGGCCGAAGGTCGGCGTACATACTATATGTGCAATGGTGGTGTGATTTCAACTGCGCAGTAATTGTTCTTATTTGTATTAAAGGTTTTGGCTTGTTATATCATTTTATATACAGGTCTTAAGTTTCAAATTCTGCCATTAAAAGCACTTAAATCTTTTCACAAATCTTAATCAATGAGTTTAGTCAATATACTCATTATACGCTACTACTGAGCTTTCAAAGCATACACTTTTTGCAGCAGTTTCTATGGCCTGACATCATGGTCAACTCATGACTATTATTATTTTCTAGAAATGTTGTCTGCAACATATGTTTGTAACCATATTACATAGGGCAAATCAAGGCCTAATACATTACGAATTATATAAAAGCTATTTACATTACCGTTTAAAAGTATTTTGATCGGTTTACATAGTTACAAAGTGATATTTTTAGTAATATTCTACATGTATTGTCATATCTATACATATTATTGCGCCAGCTCGATACCTGTTTTAATTATATAATTTATTAACAGCAACATCTTTATGTTATTCATTTTCAAAATACTAACAATTGAAATAAATTCAAATAATAATCACACTAGGATTACAATTGATATAAAGCTCAAACCAACATTACAGCCTGCCTAAAATTCATTCACAAATTCACAATTCGTCGAATAAATCTGGGCCCCAGATTAATTTCGATTGGATATACTTATTGATAGTTCAGCCGTTTCTGAACCGATATTGATCAAATCAAGTTTATTCTGTCATCAAAGTTGTATGCTCTTTTAAATTTTACAATCATGAATTTTGCATTATCTCACAAAAAAGCTATTTCGTGCAGCGCCCTCTATACCAAAATTTAACTACCCCTTTAAGTATTGGAATACAAAAAGAAACTCTCTCCAATGAGAAATAATATCGCTTTAATTCGAATCGTTATTTTCCTTCTTGTAATCGAATTGCCTCTTGCATTCCATATCACAAAATGTTGAGACTTATTATGAGAGGTTATGATATATCAAAATTATTCAAATAAAAAGCAAACGTGCTCTCCATTTTCTTTTGCACACAACACTCGCTGTTACTGATGTTGTTTTGTTTAATATTATTTTGTCCTGTTCCCCTTTATACAATTACTATATATTCCGTCATCATTTTGTATCAAATAACATAATACATTAATTAAGAAATTATGCTATGATATAATAACAGTTACGTTTCATGACGGTTATCTAAGCTTTCATGTGTTCAAGACGGTTTAGACAGCTAAAAGCCTCACTGAAAATACCAAATTTCGGGCCAAACCACCCACTAATTGGAAAACATGATCGCAAATATAATTATTTAAAATATAAAAATGTCCTGGAGAAAATCTCCGTATGTCTTTGCTTAAAGGGACTAAGTAACATTGTCCAAAGCCTCAAGACTCTCATACCTTGTCATATTTATATTAACAATAAAAGCACGAGACATATTCGGTTTTTCAAAATTCCATTTCGTTCAAAAGATATTTACGATTGAAGTGTTCAGATATTAAACTGTCTACGAGATAATTTAAGCCGTGTATAAAGTAAGTGCAATGAGTTAGTGAATATCATTTTGCATTTTTGCTCATCTCCGGGCCAAAACAAATTCAAATTAACTTGAAATTTTCACACATGAATTTGTGGACATATCATATCACACCAATACAAATTGTATTAATCACTCATCAGTTTTTGCACTTGTCAACAAAGTTACAGTTTCGCTATTACTTGTTAAACCTTTTTAACGATACATTGGATAAACCGTACTCTGTCATGTTTGTATGAATAGATGCAGAAGATAAATCTTATTGATATGTAAGTGCACAAATAAATTTATAAACGTGACAGTCAGTCTATCTAATCACTTATTTGCTGCATGTGTCATATCAAGAATGTCGTAGTCGGATGATGCGAACAGATCATCCAAGGAAACAATCTCAGCATCTCGCTCACCATCAGGACGACGAAGGTGATCATACAAATCAGATGAAGATTCATATCCAGTGACCCCTGCGGCACTCGCTCCTCTGGAATCAGCATTACGTGCGCCATCGGTCAACTGAACAGCACGATCTGTGACAAGAGGGGAGCGAGAAAGGATGGAGGGGGCCAAGTCAGGTCCTCCTTCTGCAGAAGTTGCGCCAATGGGGTTTTCATCAGTGACGAAAGGAGTTGGGCTGGAATAGATTGCCAGTTCAGCGGCCGTAGACATGATACAATCGTTGATTTTTCCTGACGAGATCGTGTGGGAAAAGCGGTACCTGATGGTGGCATGATGAGGTCTTGTTTCTGAAACAGGCGGGGACCATTATCTTGTAAAAGTCGGTCTCTGAATTTGTTCCATGTTTGTTGATGTTGAGCAATTTCCAAGATTATTTCTTTTATTGAAATTATCCGTTACATTAAAATATGATTAAAATGTTGAACAAATTATGAATTCGCAATTGTGGAAAAATAGAAACAAAAGCTTAACATTAACCATTTGAACTTTTTCTCTCGACCGAATTTTGGCAAATACAGTATACGCCTGTGAGATAAGAAGAGTTCATTGTTGCACTCCTCATAGCCGGTGTGACGTTTCCATTGATGCGCAACATGTTGAACTGCCGTAGTAGATCTGGAAACCTCAGTCTTCTTGTCCTCTCTGGCATGTCTGGGACGCGGTTTGAGGTTCTTGATAGGCTTGGCGTACAGACATTCAGCATCATCTTCACGTGGAAGACAAGGTTGATCGGACATGGCTTGATGTATATCATGTTCTCTTTTGTTGCGTTCTGGTTCGAGATCATCAACAGAGCAGTATACGTTGTCATGGGGAACACCCTTCCCGTCTTGCTGAACGTGTTCTATCCTCCTCCTGCTCCCGTCTTCTTCTCTCAGAGCAAGTGGTACTTGTGGTTCATACCTCTCAGATATGTTAGATGGCTCCGGGACGGTAGAGTAAACCTGCGAGACCCGCGATGATTGCATCATCACATTTTCAGAATGGGTGCTCTGTGAGTGCGCCTGATTGGAATGATTCTCATTATTGATGGATGGTTGTGTGTCTAGGTCTCTCATACTGGTCATTGCAATCCCTCCATCGTCATTTGGACTACGAGCCTGCTCCCTTTCTCGACATTTGCTTCGACGTGTCTTCAAGAGGCGTCCAATGTGATACACACCAAAGGATAAAGTGCAGAAAGACGTGACAGCCAGGAAAAAATAATCAACACGAAATATTTAGGCAGGAATTCGTTCGCTACCGGGGTTTTGGATAATACGGGCGTTGTTTTCGCCACAGCCTGATCTGAGTTCGTTAATGCAGGAATCTGCGTCGTTGTTTGGGAGCTTGGATACGCTTGAGTAGGCCTTAGCGATCCAGAAGGATGTTGTTTATCTGGTTGAAATGGACTCCTTTGACCTGTGGAAGGATATGCATATCTTTCACTCACTGTTTCTGTCTCAGGACTTCTAGTAGCTATGTCAGTTGTTGAATGTGAGAGGTTGTTATCATCCAGTACAGGTTCTGTGAGATTCAATACAAGCACTCTCTCATTTGGCTCCACATATATGTAATATTCCCCGGCATCCAACAGAGATGAATGATGAGTCAGCTTGAACATAAAGCACAGTTGTTTACCACACCGTTCAAAAATAAATCTAAATCGATTCGGTTCGCCTGAATAACAGGTGATGTTACATACATTTCCCGAGACATAATAATCTCCAGAGAAACACCATCCATTGGCATTAATGCATTGTCCAATCGTAACATTATATCTACTCCATTCAATTTCACTATTCTTCTTTAATTTTTTAGTTGAAGTACAGATGGCGGATATCTCGTTTATCGCTGATGCTGTCTCTCTGACAGGCGAACACTCGAACGGCTCGGCCGCAGAGATGTGCTGAGGAATCAGGATTATAAGCAAAAGTAGTGAGGATCCTGATAATAAAATCATGACTATGGCTTAGTTTGTAAGTCTAAAAGAATTATCCAAAGCGAACAGACTGGTGGTCCAGATTTTCCAGAGTTCAGAAGATTGTGTAGTATAAGAACATGTCCATGTGTTTGGAACAATGTTATTGAGACATGAAAAGCAAATTATGAAATATTTATCCATTCAAGCAATATTTGTCTTTATTCTGTCCGTTAACGTCTTCGCCGCCCCAGTGAAATGTCAACCAGCAAATATTGTGACGAATGAATGTAACTATGCAGCAATTATCCAGGAAATATACAATATTATGGAAAATGATATCAATACTTTAAACGTAAAACATCCCTGTAATTAATTACTTTCTTCGTGACATAGTTGGAGTTGTTGAAACCACTTATGTCAACCAAAGTAGGTCACGCGACAAACGTTTCAAGGGTTTCAAGTAATGCTAGTTTCTAATGTGTTGTTTAATGATAATTAATTATGTAATTTATCAATTAGTTTATTCAATTAAAAGTCAAGAACTAAACTAGATATTTGAGGCTAGTGTCCTTTCATTTTGTCCCAAGATATATAGCCAGGATAGACATCGACAGGGCAGGCAGGGGACTGTACTCCTGCAATAGTGGGATGAATCATGTTATATTTTAACTAGATCTCTGTAGGGGTGTTATAATACTAATAATAATATAATTAAGCTTACATTTAATGTATATAGCGCTTAAAAGTCCACCTACAAACATTACAAGTCATTCATCTGTCCTGCATACAACAATGTAAATCGCATGAAAAGCTAGATTATCCACATCTCGATAGTCCAGCCAACAAATTGTCTTCATTCCACTTGTGACGCGATCTTGTTAGATATCACTAACGGTGCAGTACACATTGCCATGTAATACACCCGTTCCGTGTCTCTGAGAGACTTCCACCCTCCTACTGCTACTGTCTTCTCCTCTCAGACCGGGTGGTATGGACACCATCCTCTATGATGCCCCCGGGATGGTAGACATGGAAGAGAAACAGATGCTGAGAAATGAATGAAGGTTGGTACACCATATCACCTGAAGAATAGTTTTATGATTCCGCCTGATTGTGATTAATCGTGTCATTGCTGAAGGACGGTGCACCTCGTATGTCCCTCATACTAGTCATTGCAATCATTCCACTGTCATTTGACTTCAAACCACCTCCTTTATCACTGGCGGAGTTGATGCAAGTACTTTCTTTTGTATGTCTTCACAAATCGTCCAAGGTAGCACACCCCAATGGAGAAAATAGAGAGCAACGTGACAGACAAGACAGATAGGCTCCACGGGAAATAGTTTGTCAGCAGGGATCTCAATGTCATGGGTGTGGTACTTGTCATCGTCTGATTCGGTGTTAAAGGTCGCTCTTCACTTCGTGATGGATGAGGTTTCTTGGTAGTAGAGATTAAAGGGAGCATATCCCTCACTCACAATTGATGGTTCTGGTGAGAAATAATGTGCCTTTGTTCTCAGGTCTTCTGTCTTTGATGGATTAGACGACAGTTCATTCGTATAATGTGAGAGGCTATCGTCATCTAATGTAGGCGCGGTGAGATTCAATACAAGCACCTTCTCATTCGGATCCAAATAAATATAGTATCCTCCACAGTCAACCAGACATGACTGATATATCAACTTGAAGGTGAAGCAAAACCGTTTTTCACAAAAATTGAATCACAAATTATACCTTTTCAAGTTGCTAGATGAACAAGTTACATTGCAAGTATAATTTTCAGAATCATTATCGAGGTGTGGGAAACACCATCCATGAGAACGATATTGTGCAATTGTTATATTATATCTACTCCATTCGATAGCATTGATTGGTCTTAACCATTCATTGTGTGTCAGACGACAGGTTTCTCGTTTATCGCTGATGCTGTCTCTCTGACCATCTGACAGACGAATACTGGAATATATCTGCCGCAGAGACGCGCTGCAGAATCAGGGTAAGGAGCAAACATGGCAATTGCACTGCTCCCGTCTTCTTCTCTAAGAGAAAACTGTATTAGTGGTTTATTCCTCTCAGACATGTTAGATGCCTCCGGGACGGTAGAGTCAATTTGTGATTGCGTTTCTTCGTTTGTCATATTATCAATTCCACTTCTAACATTTGGACTACGCACTTACTTCCTTTCGAGGCATTTGCTCCTGCGTGCCTTCAAGAGGCGTCCAATGTGATACACTCCAAATGATAACATGCAGAAAGACGTGACAGCCCGGAAAAATATAATCAACACGAAATATTTAGAGAGGAATTCATTCGGTACCGGGGTTTTGGATGTCATGGGAGTTGTATTCTCCACTGCCTGACTTGGATCGTAATCTGCGTTTGTTTATGAAGGAATATGTGTTATCGGTTGACACTTTGAATAATTAGGCCTTAGCGATTCCGAAGGAAGTTCTTTATCTGTTGGAAATTTACTTTCTTGACCTGTAGAGAGGGATGCATGTCGTTCACTCACACGTGTTTCTGTGGTTTTAAAAGGTATATCAGTCGTTGAATGTGACAGGTTGTCTTCATCCAGTGTAGGCGCGGTGAGATTCAATACCAGCACTCTCTCATTCGGCTCCAAATATATGTAATATATGTAAAATTAATTATTTTGTTTTTAAATGATATACATTTTTTTTTTTTTTTTTTTTTTTTTTGATCCACGAAATATGCCTGTGCAGCATTTGATTGATAAAATGAGCGCAAAAAACTGTGAAAATCAAACTAAAGTGAGCCATGCATCAGTAAAAAACTTTTACACGCTAATTGACCAATCAGAATGCAGGGATTCTTCTACCCATTTTATAATATGAACTTTATTATAAGATAAACAAAGCAAACAATTATGCAAGATTATTATGTGAGATGTTAGACATGAATCATTATAGGATTGATGCATTTATTAAGCATTCTAAGCACAGGTTTACGTTTATTTGACAATTACTCGCAACAATAGAGGCATAAATTAATTTTATATCTTGTGACAACAAATGCATTTATTGCGACATTTTTGTTATGACAATACATTGATACATTGTTTGTTTGTTTTCTTTGTCATTAAATTGCAGATTAAACAGTCAGTCGGCTAGTCAGTCAGCTAGTAAAGAAATGTCAACTCGTGTGATAATATTGGTACTCATCTTGTGTCAACCTGTCACCCTATACGTCACTCCAGTACGTCACAACATTCACCCAAAATTTGAGACAATCAACCGTCACTAAGCGTCAAACTTAGCGCCACACCTGTAATTAATCATTGTTCTTGTAATTAATCTATTTCTTCCTGACATAGTTGGAATTGTTGAAACCACTTATGTCCACCAAAGTCGGTCACGCGACAAACGTTTAAGTAAGTGTTTCAAGTAAAGCTAGTTTCTAATTTGTTGTTTTATAATCATTCATTATGTCATTTATCAATGAGATTATTCAATTGAAAGCCAAGAACTAAACTAGATATTTGAGACTAGTGTCCTTTCATTTCGTATTTTTTCCATTTATATAGCCAGCATTGGCGTAAGAGACAGGGCAGGCAGAGGACTTTACACATGCAATATTTGGGATGAATCATGTTATGTTCGAACTAGATCTCTTCAGGGGTGTCGAGGTATTAGAGCGATATTAATATCTCGCATTAATACAGGGTGGCCCCAAAAAACCGGAACGGGGCACTTCCCAAACTAAAGTAACACAATTAACATGTCCATCGGATAGGGTGCCCTTTCCAACATTTCCAACATTACCAAAAAAAGTAATTTTGGACGTGTAGTTTTTGTTTTAGGGCGCTTTGAGTGAGACCATGTCAGGTCATTAACGTGATGTAATTTATCAGTAAATGCATTCAATTAAAAGTCATGAACTAAACTAGATATTTGAGACAACTGTTCTCTCACAAACCTTACAATTATGCCCAAGTGGCCAATCCATTAGACGAGTGCAATGCAGGGTTAGGTATAGATGGCAATCCATCAATACTTGTGTAAAGCATGTAATACATTCTTATCGGAGGGATGAAAACGCTTGAATTTTCGGCAAGATAATTACATAATTGGGTAGAATACGGAGTTAACTATTGGGGTGAAAATCTGTACTTCCCCCTCGGCAACAATGTTCATGTATTGACCACATGGTGGGCAAAGGCCAAACAAAGTAAGAGACAAATAAAGTAGGTAGACAAGGTTTTTTTTTGTGTTATAAGTGGCAACGTGACATAGACATGCAATATGGTGTTATGTATTCCGTTAATTGGTATCTCCCCCAAATGTGAGCAAGCGGGGCAGAATGGGTTACCCCACGTGTCTTAACGTAATCATCGGAGCCATGAGCCACTGGCTGGAATATTATCGAATGAAGTGAAAAAAGACAGTGCACTTCATGTGCCGGATTAATTGCAGAGTATATACCACTATTATTGTACTCTAACCAACTATCGCCAACGTTGAATGCAAATGCACACATTTCAACCACTTTATCACATTTCCTCTCGATCCTAACATTATTCTTTAATGTGTTGGAAGAAAGAAAAATCGTAAATCTCACCATGAGGGCGACGGAGGTGATCACATAAATCAAAAATCGTAAATCATTTGTAATTACTGAGACGAAACATCTCAATTTAATTTAGTTGAAAATTGTAATTTTATAAAGTGTACACGCATTTAAAATTTCCGGGTAGTTTAAAGCACACTGTGAAACAAATACTTTACACACCCCTGTGCATGTGCGCAGGATAAGATAATATTATACGCCAGTGAACATGTACAGATTTAATGAATAATTTGTATTAATAAGTGAAACTCGAATATGATGTCATTATAAAGCTATTTTCTATTTTCTACGAGACATCAAATTGTGACCAATTTGCCCCTGACACTGTTGATAAAACAATAACAGCTCGAAAAGGGAATTGTAATAGAGGGATTAACATGAAATACTTCAGAAAATACACAACATTTAATATAACAATCAAAACTTAATGGTATATTTACATATCTATACAATCGGTGGCGTAACATTTTACGAGTAACTTCTTAATTATTATCGTATTACTTTATTTTGTATTGTTAATATTCTATAACGAATTGTAAACATTTTCTAAGCATAAAATCTGTTTTAAACTTTTGATCACAATACAAATATTTGCCTCCGAAATTTTCGGCTGTCATCTACAGCCTTCGTCAGCGATGTGGCCCGACTTGACCTTTTGTGACGTAACGATTGATCATCGGGTCGTAGACACATCGCTGACGAAGGCTGTAGATGACAGCCGAAAATGTCGGAGGTAAATATTTGTATTGTGATCAAAAGTTTAAAACAGATTTTATATTAACTACCAATACAAATGAACTTTCATAGTAATATTTTCTAAACATATTTGTAGTGAAACATGTGTGAATTTGTCTTATCATTTTTTTGTATAAACCATAATTATTATTTACATTTTCATAATTACACTATTATTATTGTGAATGTGTTATTAATATCAAAACAATAATTACTTCCATTATTATTATCATTATTATTATTATTATTATTATTATTATTATTATTATTATTATTATTATTATTATTATTATCATAAGCAATGTCATCACTAGTAGCAATAGTAGTAGTTGCATTATTTTCATTTCATACTTAAAATACTATTATTTTACTTCATCAGCCACGTGGCTGTAATATGGCTATAGAGTTCGGGAAGACATGGGTACATCAAGTATTTCACCATTTCTAATAGAATATTAGAAGAGTTATGTTTGTTTCAATGTAAATGCAGGCAATACTAATTTACTCTCTTTTCAAATGGATTGAAGAATAAGAACTTTAAGCGCCGTTCACAGTTTGATAGCATTCTTTACAACATATTACAGAACAGAGTTAAAATTCCCACACAACATTACTCAAAAAAGTGTTTTTTTTAATGAAATACTCTACAAAGAAAGTGCGTAAGTATACAATAAATATCACAATCGTGTTTCTTTTTTATAAGTACAATGTAGGCCACAAGTTGATGTAATTGGAATTAAATTAAATACAGGGTGTCTTTAAAAAAAGTAAACCCAACTTTAATGGCTAATCATCAGAAAACTGTGAAATATTTAGAGAATGTTTATTGTTTTAGGAGTAGTCCATGAAGTCCTCTGTCCAATGATACCAAGTACATTATGTAACTGTCATGCATGACTGAGCACACTTGATCTTTATGACAGGTGGTAAAATCATCACTGTGACAAGTTACTTCCTGGTGTGGTAATTGGGGTGTGGGCTTATTGAACTTAATTTTGCTGTCACATAATCAATACCATTATGTAAGACATTTGACCAAAAACATTTCCAAACAGATACACCACGGTTCATATGCTTCACAAACATGGTTCAATTGACTACTGAACAGAGAACATTCGTGGTGACACGGTATCACGAAACAAGAAGTTTAATTGCCGTTCAAGTGGCCTTTCGGAACCAGTTTCCTGTGAGGGAGGTGCCCACAAAACGGGCCATCTGGTACAATGTGCGAAAGTATGATGAGCATGGAACAAGTCTGAATCGCAATAAGGGACACTCTGGCCACAGACGAACTGGGAAGTCCGCTGAAAACATCCAAGTCGTAAGGGAGGCGATCGAAGCAAACCCACAGATAAGCACCAGGAGAAATGGTACTGGAATACCACGCGCAACGTTCAACAGCATAACAAGATTGGTTTTGCATCTCCATCCCTACCACGTCCATGTTCAACACCAACTTTTGCCAGCCGATTTACCCAGACCACTTCAATTTTCTCAATGGCTGTGAATAAGTGTGACAGGGTAAGATTGAAAAGAAATCGTTCTTTCCTCATTTCATTAACTCAATCAACTTTCATTCAAATGAAGTTCTAACTTGTCACAGTGATGATTTTACCACCTGTCATAAAGGTCAAGTGTGCTCAGTCATGCATGACAGTTACATAATGTACTTGATATCAATGGACAGAGGACTTCATGGACTACCCCTACAACAATAAACATTTTCTAAATATTTCACAGTTTTCTGATGATTAGCCATTAAAGTTGGGTTTACTTTATTTAAGGACACCCTGTATTATTGATTTTAAATATTTATTTACATGTGTTCTCTTGTGCTTGTCATCTCACTATATCTAACCAATTTAAGTGGTTGAGACAATTGTAATTCAAATATTATTCAAGATATTGAAAATGTTTTAAATTCCTTTTGATAAAATCAACCAATTGTTCGTTCTTGTTTCAACAATCTAAGGCCTTAACATGCTTAAGGCGTGGCAACAAATTTCAGATTTTGGCAATTTTCTACTTTTTACAATCCGTGACGACAAATCTGAAAGCATTCGTTAATCGAAACTTTGTTTTCATTTTGGTTCGCGACGGTGATTTATGCTCGATTGAATTGTATTCTATTTTGTCGATTTTGCAAAAAACATGCTAAAATAATTTTGAATGACATGGTATTGACATAAGTATAACAGTAAAAATTGCCTACTTACGTCTGTTATGTCTTTAAATATTTCGCAATATCGCAATATCACAAACTCGATCCTACAATGTACGTGGTTTAATACTGATAGCCAGTGCAATCATGACTCTCATTATTTTACATACATTGCTTTTTTGTAACCAGTGACGACAGATCGGAATGTATCAAACATTGATTTAAATCTTTAATCAAAGATAATTTAGTAATCACACTGCCGTCTCATTTGATAACATTTTCCATCGCGACTGCATTTTGTTCAATGGAATCTTATTTTGCTTTGCAAATAATCAACAACACGCTGAAGTTATTTGGAAGAGCATGGTATTAGAATAATCAGTGGAAAACCCTCCCTTTGTCCTTATCCAACCTATTTCGCAATACATGTAACAGAAATATATAGTTCAATTATTATAAAGGTTGGTTCGATAAATGTGATAGCCAGTGTATTTAATCACTTCTATACGTTATGCGTCACGTGTCATATCAAGAATGTCGTATTCCGATGACGCGAACAGACCATCCAAATCCAAGGGAACAACCTGGTTTATTTCTCTCGGGATCTGACGGGACACGACATCATGGGCGGCGTTCTCCGGCTCGGCATTTTTGTCACCATTGGCAAGCGGAAGCTGTTCATACGAAGGAATCTCCTCAGCATCCCTCTCACCATGAGGGCGACGGAGGTGATCACATAAATCAGAAGAAGATTCATATCTAGTGACCGCTGCGGCAATTGCTCCTCGGGCGCCATCGGTCAACTGAAAAGCACGATCTGTGACAAGAGGAGAGCGAGAAGGGATGGGATAGGTAGCCAAGTCAGGCCCTCCTTCGGCAGAAGTTGCGCCAATGGGGATTTCATCAGTGACGAAAGGAGTTGGGTTAGAATAGATTAACAGTTCAGCGGCCGTAGACATGGTAGAGACGTTGGTTGTTTCCTGGAGAGATCGTGTGGGAGAAGCGGTACCTGATGGTGGCATGGTGAGGTCTTGTTTCTGGAACAGGCGTTGACCATTATCTTTTGATAGTCGGCCTCTGAATTTGTTCCATGTTTGTTGATGTTGATCAGTTTTAAGATGTGTTTCTTGTATTTAACATATCCGTTACATTAAAATATAATCAAAATGTTGAAAACATTATTAAAGCACATTTGTGGGAAAATAGAAACAAAAGCTTAAAATTAACCATTTGAACTTTATCTCCCGACCGAAATTAGGTAAATATAATATACGCCTGTGAGATAAAAAGAGCTCATTGTAGCAATCATCATAGTCGGTGTGGCGTTTCCATTGATGAGCAACGTGCTGAACTTCCGTATTAGATCTGGAAACCTCAGTCTTCTTGTCTTCTCTCGCATGTCTGGGACGCGGTTTGAGGTTCTTGATAGGCTTGGCGTACAGACATTCAACATCATCTTCATGTGGTAGACCTGGTTGATCGGACAAAGATTGTGCATATCATATTCTCCTCTTTTGATGTGTTCTGGTTCAAGATCATCAACAGTGCAGTACACGTTGTCATTGGGAACACCTTGCCCGTGTCCCTGAGAGCCCTCCATCCTCCCATTGCTACCGTCTTCTCCTCTCAGAGCAAATAATATGTGTGGTTCCTTCTTCTCAGACATGTCAGACGGCTCCGGGACGGTAGAGTAAATCTGCGCGACGGGCGATGGTTGCATCATCACATTTCCAGAATGTGTGTTCTGTGATTCCGCTTGATTGAAACTACTCTCAATATTGCTGTGGGACTGTGTATCTAAGTCTCTAATACTGGTCATTGCAATCCCTCCACCGTCATTTGGACTACGAGCCTGCTTCCGTTCTCGGCATTTGCTCCGGTATGTCTTGATGAAACGTCCAATGTGATAAACACCAAAGTATAAAGTGCAGAAAGACGTGACAGCCCGGATAAGTATGATCAACACGAAATATTTAGAGAGGAATTCGTTCGGTTCCGGGGTTTTGGATGTCATGGGAGTTGTATTCGCCACTGCCTGACTTGGATCGTAATCTGCGTTTATTGATGAAGAAATCTTTGTTGTTGGTATATACTTTGGATAGGTTTGAGTAGGCCTAAGCGATTCTGAAGGAAGTCGTTTATCCTGGCCTGTAGAAAGGGGTGCATGTTTTTCACTCACAATAGTTTCTGTCTCTGGTGTTTTAGTAGGTAGATCAGTGGTTGAATGTGAGAGGCTATCGTCATTCAGTGTTGGTACGGTGAGATTCAATGCAATTACTTTCTCATACGGATCCAAATTAATGTAGTATTCTCCACAATCAATCAGAGATAACCGATGTATCAGCTTGAAAGTGAAGCAAAATGTTGATCCACAAAATCCGAATCTAAAATTAAATCTTTTTGAGTTGCTGGATGAACAAGTTACATTGCAGCTATAATTTGTAGAATCAAAAAAGTCGGGCGTGAAACACCATCTATGAGAATGGACATTGTCCGATTGTTTCGTTATATCTACTCCATTTGATATAATTGTTTGCTTTTAAGAATTCACTATGTGTACAGATGACAGATATCTCGTTGATAGCTGATACTGTCTCTCTGACAGTCGTACACTGGAATGGCTTCACCGCAGATATGTGCTGCGGAATCAGGATTAGAAACAAAAGTAGTGAGATTGCACGGTAACGATGAAGTCATGACTTTGTATCAGTTTGTTAGTCGATGGAAAAGAGACTGAAAGATGGAGATTGCAGATTTGTCCGAGAAGAACGTGAGCTCAGAAGATCACGTTCACATGTAAGACGTAACATCAAGCAGGAATATTACAAAGATTGTGATTCTTTTGCGTGAGAGACTGCATCGCTTACCCAATGAGGTTGTAAGAAGTGGGTATAATTTGTATTGTAAGACTGGAATATAATATTTTGCCAAATGCTATCGATAATTCGAAAGTGAAAAATTCGCGTTATCAATCCTTGTTGTGCTGTCTTCCCGAAGCAATTTTAGTTTTGAATCTATTGTTTAATCACCATTATAAGTAATTTATTAAAGAGTGCATACAAATGAAAGTCAAGAACAAAACCAAATGAATTATTTGAAAGTGGTGCTTTCTAAAAAAACATTGTTTTTGTAAGAGTACATCCAAATGGCATAACTGGCTTTCATGGCATAGGGATACAATAAGGGGGCGGACAGCCTGCAAAGCGTCAGTCGACTAGTACATTGCCCCTCAGATTAAAGCAAAGTTCTGATCTTTGTAATGGATAATCCTTTTTGTTTGGCAACGTTATTTGATTATCGATAATAATAATTAAAGAATTATTTATTCGGGAAAAGCACTCAATTCTATTTCGGCATTGTTGTCGTGTACACACTGTCTAAACCAGATGAGAAACGAATAGGAGAGGTAGACAAGGTTTCCTCAATGGTCAATAAGTGAGGCAGCAATTTTAATGTGGTGTCATTTATCTCTTGATTGTTTTCTCACCCACGGGGGTGGGCAACACGGGGGAATATTCTTCGTAATGATAACCGGGGCAATTGACGCTCTTACCCTTTATAGGTATATTTACTAGTTAAAGTTAGTTAAAGTCCTTCCCGTGCCAATTTTGGCCAATAAGGCGCGCGCCTTACTGGAGTGCTGTATTCAATATATTTACGTTTCTTTATACTTCGTGAGTTCATGAATGTTATTTTGATGTTTGTAAATATTGTTGCAAATGACACTGCAATATAGCTTGTAGCTGTGAATGTGCCATTTTGTTGAAAAAGGGGGGGTGATATTTCGTCGCCATAAATATTCGTGGCCGAGACCACAGATTGAACGTCGTGTAAGCGCGGGGGTAGGGGGGGGGGGGGGGGTGGGGGGGGGGGGGGGGGTTCCGAGACCATTGATTATGATCGTCGAGACCGATTAAAAAAATGGACTCGAGGACCGTAAAACTCCATTTGGGCATGTTGGGTACGCCTATCATGCCTATGCTTGAGTGAGAGAAGTGCACTTCTTATACTGATTGATTGCAGGGTGTCTAGTACAATTCTTGCACTACAAACAGGATGACTCGTCCATCTTTCCTACATAGTGTACAACCATTACAAGCGCTTTAAGCTCGGTAGAACCAGAACATCAACATCTAGATTGTCCAGCCATCATGGTCCTTTTTTCCGAATAAGCCCCACTTGTTGCGCAGTCAGGTTGGATATAACAAAACAGAGCAGTATACGTTGTCATAGTGAACATCTTACCCGTGTCCCCGATGACCCTCCATTTTACTACTGCTCCCGTCCTCTCCTCTCAGACCGGATGGTATCTGTGATGGTATACTAGCTCCTCTCGGATGTCTCCGGGAAGGGAGGCATGGAAGAGTTATGCTGAGAAAAGGATGAAGGTTATTACCAGAATGAGGAGGTCTATGATTCCGCCTTATTGTAATTACTCGTGGCATTGCTGTATCTCGTAGGTCCCTCATACTAGTCATTGCAGTCTCTCCACTATCATGTGGACTTCGAACCACCTCCTATCAGTGCATTATCACTGGTGGACCTCATGAAAGTATTTTGTGTTGTATATCTTCATAATTCGTCCAAGGTAGCACATCCAAAAGGAGAAAATGCACAGCAACGTGATGGACAGGGCTAATAGGCTCCATCGGAAATAGTTTGTCTGCAGGGATCTCAATGTCATGGGTGTGGTACTTGTCATTATCTGATTTGTTGTTAAAGGTCGCTCTTCACTTCGTGATGAGATGAGGTCCCTTACTAGTAGAGAAGGGTGAATACCCATTACTCACAATTGATGGTTCCGGTGGGAAATAGTGTGCCTTTATTCTCAGGTCTTCTGTCTCTGATGGATTAGACGACAGTTCAGTCGTATAATGTGAGAGGCTATCCAGTGTAGGTGCGGTGAGATTCAATACATGCAACTTTTTATTCGGATCCAAATAAATATAGTATTCTTCAGAATTAAATTGAGATGACTGATAAATCAGCTTGAAAGTGAAGCAAAACCGTTTTCCACAAAAATTGAATCTAAAATCAAATCTTTTTGAGTTGCTGGATGAACAAGTAACATTGCAGGTATAATTTTCAGAATAGTTAAAATATTCAGGCGTGAAACACCATCCATGAGAATGACAATTGTCCAATTGTTTCATTAAATCTACTCCATTTGATATTATTGTTTGATCTTAAGAATTGACGATATGTACAAATTACAGATATCTCGTTTTTTGCTGATTCTGTCTGTCCTATGACGGGCGAACACTGGAACGGCTCGGCCGCAGAAATGTGCAGCAGAATCAGGGTAAGAAGCAGAAGTAGTGAGCAGGGTGATATAAGAAATCATGACCTTTGTTAAGTCCATTAGCCAATGAAAAGAGATGTCCAAATGAAACACAAATTACTGGAGTTCCAAAATGAATATGAATTTAGAAGATAGTTTATAATTTTGAAAATATGTTAGTCCCGAGATTACTGTGACGAGAAGACTGAATACAATGTTGGAAATTCTATCCGTGAAAGTCTTCATCGCTTCCCCAATGAGGTATTAATTTCTCCTGAATGGGACTCGTGAATGTGATACCATGGCAAATGATTTCGATACTTAAAGTAGAATTTATTGAAAATCACACAATATGAGAATAATGCATCACTAGAGAGCTAGGAGCTAACAGATTAAGATTAATATTTGTTTATTTCCCATACCAACACGATATCTTTAGTACAACAAAAAAAAAAAACCCAATCACAAGAATCGAACACAAGCGCTCTTTGCGCTAAAAAAACGCCAATGATTTGATGACGTCACACATTGTGCAAGTTATCATTAGCAGACGATGTCTCATTGCGAATCTACACAACCACTAGTGCACTCATATTGTCTGCTAAACGTGTATTCTTGCCACGAAAGCGCATTTATTTAATTGCATTTTGTAAATAAGGTTCACCTCAACTTATACACAATAATCATTCACACCAATCCTGGAAGAATTGCACTGGCTGCCAGTTGAGTACAGGATAAAGTTCAATGTCCTACTACTGACATTCAAGGCTGTCCACGATCTGGCCCGTCAATATGTTGCTTCCTTGGTGGAAAAGAATCAGTCTCGTACAGGGCTACGCTCGTCAGGTCTTCTTCTCCACGTCCCACGGACACGACTCCAGAAGTATGGCGATCGTGCCTTCTCTTCAGTTGCTCCACGCCTCTGAACTCCCTCCATATTGTGCTTCGCAAAATTGACAAACTTGAAGGTTTCAAAGCAGACCTAAAAATATTTCTTTTCAAGCAATATGTGCAGTACATCGAGTTTTTGGAGGAGCGGCGCCTTTGAATGTTTGAACAGATAAATGGCGCCATACAAATGCTGTGGATCATCATCATCATCACTATACAATGTGTTTGTTATATATCGGACATCGTCTGCTAATGATGACCTACACAATGTGTGACGTCACAGTATTTCAGCTGGTTTCGGCGGGACTTTTGATGCCATAAAACTGGCTTACGAATTACCACTATTTCATTGATGATAACTCTTTAATAAAAATGTTTTGAAACACTGTATTTGTAATATTCGTGTCATTGATTATGTATGAAAATGGAAATATGAGCTGAATCTAAATTCAAATCAATGAAATTCTACTTTAAACCAATTACGAATCCATTGAATTACTAATTGCTATAATGTATTTTGGAAAGTATGCATTGTTGAAAAGGAACACATTCCAATTAACGCCAATTACCAGACAAATGTTTCAAATAATATAGCAACTAAAGTTAGTTTCTAATGTATTGTATATTCATTCTTATAAGTTATTACCCCCGAGTGTATTTAATTAAAAGTCAAAAGCGAAACTTGATATTTGAGACAAGTGTTTTTTTTTACCGAACATTACAATTATGCCCAAGTGGCCAAGCCAGAATACAATGCAGGGTGGGTATAAATGGCAAACTCACGCATACAAAGCATGTTAAGCATGTCCAGTGCACCTCAAATTAGGGCAAACACTAGTTCATTTGGGGGACGAAAACGCTGCATTTTCGGCAAAATCATCTCATTATCAATAATGAGTTAACTAGTGGTCGGAAAATCTTCCTTACTCCCCCGGCAACAATCACTGTACTTGTAGACCACATTGTGGGCAAAGGCCAAACAAAGTGATAGACAAATACAATAGGTAGACAAGGTTTGTTTTTTATCATGGGTGACGTGCGATAGACATACAATACGGTGTTATGTATTCCGGTAATTGGCATCTCCCCAATTGTGAGCAAGCGGGGCAGATTGGGTTACCCCAAGTGCCTTAACGTAATCATCGGAGCCGTGAGCCACTGGCTGGAATATTCTCAAATGGAGTGAAAGAAATGCACTTCATGTGCTGGATTGATTGTAGAGTATATACGTCTACTATCTTGTACTAGAACATTGACCTCCCGAACAATTTTCGTCAACGTTAACTGCATCACATTGCAACCACTCTCTCACATTTCCTTTCGATCCTAACACTATCCGTAGAGAGCACTACACCCAATAACTAGTAAACAAGGCACTCCAAGACCGTACACACCCTCTACACCATACCATCCAGAACACACAACCGGGCCGCCAACGCCATGCTGACACCCTGCGGGAAGGCACCCACAACACCCTCACCGCATGGAAGGACAGCTGGCAGCAGACCCCCAGACCCCCTCAATTCACGGTGACCCCAAACACTAAACTTCCACCAGGTGCGGACCTACCCCGAAAGGATTGGGTCACTCTCAACAGGCTCCACACAGGGGTCGGCAGATTTAATGCCAACATGCGCCGCTGGGGACTCAGACCTTCTCCGGCTTGCACATGTGGAGCACCCGAGCAGACAGCCTCCCACATCATTGAAGAGTGCCCAACCCTTCGCCCACCCGGCCACCCAAACCCAGACTTAAACAACTTGGACCCCGACACTGTTCACTGGCTACAAAACTTGCGTGATGTTGCGTAGAAGCTGTGCTGCCTCATACGCAAGAAGAAGATGTGTTAAAATTATGTGAAATCGTCAATCAAAGAACATTTGAAATTACTGAGACGAAAAAACTCAATTCTAGTTGAAAATTGTAATTTTATAATTATATAAGTGTGCACGCATTTTAATTGTTCGGGTAGTTTAAAGCACACTGTGAAACAATTACTTTACAGATCCCTGTGCAATTGTACATGTACGCAGGATAAGATAATATTATAAACCAGCGAACATGTACAAATGTTATGTTTTTTTAAATTGATATGTGAAGCTCGTAAATTATGTCATTATAAACTAAGCTATTTACTATAGGTTTTCCCGCTCAATTTCGCGATTGTGTCAATCGAATTGATAATAGGAGCAAACGAATTCGCGCGATTTGCGATCGCCGTACCAAAGCAGCATTCGAATTCGTAAATAGTCGTTCAAAATCATGAAGGAGCAAGTGAATTTGCACAAAGAGCATACCTTTTCAGCAATGGTCAATCGAATTCGCGAAAGGGCAGTTGACAGTTGGCTGCACATTCGCGAATTCGAATGCCCATAAATGAACTTCTGTGCCTATTCACGAAAGTGTGTGCGTATGCATGAATTCGTATGCACTTATTCGGAATTTGAAAGACCGACACCAACGATTGCGCGGCAACGCGCGAATTCGAATGACCCTAAATGAATTCGATTGAAAAAAGTGCAAAATTGAGCGGGAAAACCTATATTTTCTACGAGAAATAAAATAATGACCAATTTGCCCCTAACATTATTGATAAAACAATAACAGCGCGAAAAGAGAATGATAATAGAGATATTAACATAAAAGACTTCAGAAAATACACAACATTTAATATTATAACATTCAAATTAAAGTAAAAAATGAAGTTAACTTCAATCCTTCAGGCATTAAAAAGATAACATATTTAATGGTTTCCCTTGCTCCTGTATAGCTCAATACAAAAACAAGCCTTTATACAAATAAACACTGCCAATTTTGCGAACATTCGCTTGTATCCCCGACAATGTAAAATAATTTCATAATTCATAAGAGGATGTGCTAAAATAGCTGACGAATATGAAAATATTAACATCACTAGGTGTTCGAAGCGTACGGTCAAGAGTATATACCGGGCGAGGGGTCGGCGTACAAACTAGATGTGCAAGGGTGGTGTGATTTCAACTGCGCCGTCATTTTTTCTTATTTATATCAGAACTTTCGGCTTGTTATATTAATTCTATCTTAAAAACTTTAGTTTCATTTGCTGCCATCGAAACAAATGTTATCTTTTCTAATTCACATATTTTAATCAATGAGTTGGGTCAATTTACATATGTTACTCTGCTACTGATCTTTCCAAGCATACACTATTTCTACAGTTTCTACAATCTGACATAGTCAACTCATGTCCATTATTTATAGAAATGTTGTCTGCCACATATCTTTGAAACCATTATAACAAAAGGCAAAGCAAGGCCTAATACCATTACTACCCTTTTTTTCGCTATTTACATTATTATTTGCACATATTTCGATCGTTTGACATAGTTACTAAAGCGAAGCATATTAATAAAATATTTGTATAACATTCCTAATTTGTATTATTACAAATATACTTAGTGCTAGTAAGCTCATATTAATTCAAACAGCAAATTCATTTACAGCAAAATGTTCTTGTAAATCATTTTCTAAATATTAACAAGTTAAATATGTTAAAATAATGATCAGACTGTAGGATTACAATGATACATAGATTAAAGAAACATTACAGTCTGCCTAAAATCCATTCACAAATCATAAAATACCATTATCAAAATAGCTTGCCTCCGCTTCAGGATAACATATACGCAACCAGTCCGATGCCTTATGCATGCTTTGTAACAAACATTTAATGAATATGATTTTGTGGCCAAATTGTGAATAGACCAAACTTAAGTATTTGAATGAGAAAAAAAAACACTCTCCAATGAGAAATGATATCCGTTTAATTGTCATCGTGATTTTCCTGCTTGTAATTTAATTATCTCTAACATTTTATATCACAACATATTGAGACATTTAAAATCATAATTATGAGAGGTTATGATGTAGTACAATTATTTAAATCTAAACCAAACGTGCTCTTCATTCTGTTTTGCACACAATAATTGTTACTACTGATATAACTTTGTTTAGATTAGTTTAATGTTTTGTTGTCATGTTTCCCTTGCAATGACTATATATCCGTCATTATTTTGTATCAAAGAACATAACATTCATTAAGACAATCATGGTATAATATAAGTACAGTTACGTTTCGAGACGGTTATCTTTGCCTTCATATGTTCGAGACGGTTTAGGCAGCTAAGGGCCTCCAGACAAAAACCAAAGTTCAGGCAAAAACTAACCCCTATTCGGAAAACATCATCGCAAATGTATATTATGTTTCAAATAAATTAAGCTGAGTTTTAATATTTTGTTGTAGAAAACGCCTGGAAAATATGTCTCTTATGTCCATGCTTAATATCAAATTGCGCTATTACCCTGTACACCTTTTAAACGATACACTGGATAACCCGCATCTGTCATGTATGTATGATTAGATGAATGAGATAAATCTTATTGATATGTAAGTGCACAATTAAGTTTATAAACGTGACAATCAGTCTATCTAATCACTTATTTGCTGCATGTGTCATATCAAGAATGTCGTAGTCGGATGATGCGAACAGATCATCCAAGGAAACAATGTCAGCATCTCGCTCACCATCGGGATGACGGAGGTGATCGTATAAACCAGAAGAAGATTCATATCCAGTGACCGCTGCGGCACTCGCTCCTCTGTAATCAGCAGTAGGGGCGCCATCGTTCAACTGAACAGCTCGGTCGGTGACAAGAGGAGAGCGCGAAGGGATGGAATAGGTAGCCAAGTCAGGTCCTCCTTCAGCAGAAATTGCGCCAATGGGGATTTCATCAGTGACGAAAGGGGTTGGGTTGGAATAGATTGCCAGTTCAGCGGCCGTAGACATGGTACAAACGTTGATTGTTTCCTGACGAGATCGTATTGGAGAATCGGTACCTGATGGTGGCATGATGAGGTCCTGTTTCGGGAACAGGCGTGGACCTTTATCTTTTAAAAGTCGGTCTCTGAATTGGTACGATGTTTGTTGATGTTGAACAGTTTTAAGATGTGTTTCTTTTATCTAACACATCAGTTATATTAAAATATCATTAAAATGTTGAAAACATAATTAAATCACGTTTGTAGAAAATATAAACAAAGCTTAACATTAACCATTTGAACTTTTTCTCCCGATCGAATTTCGGCCAACACATTATACGCCTGTGAGATAAAAAGAGTTCATTGTTGCACTCCTCATAGTCGGTGTGATGTTTCAATTGATGAGCAACATGCTGAACTTCCGTGGTAGATCTGGAAACCTCAGTCTTCTTGTCTTCTCTGGCATGTCTGGGACGCGGTTTACGGATCTTGATAGGCTTCGCGTACAGACATTCAACATCATCATCACTTGGAAGAACTGGTTGATAGGACAATGCTTGATGCATATCATGTTTTCCTCTTTTGATGCGTTCTGGTTCAAGATCATCAACAGAGCAGTATACGTTGTCATGGTGAACACGCTTCCCGTCTTGCTGAGCGTGTTCTAACCTCATACTGCTCCCGTCTTCTTCTCTCAGAGCAAGTGGTACCGGTGCTTCATACCTCTCAGACATGTTAGATGGCTCCGGGACGGTGGAGTAAATCTGTGAGGCGGGCGATGATTGCATCATCACATTTTCAGAACGGGTGCTCTGTGATTCCGCCTGAATGAAACTACTCTCAATATTGCTTGAGGATTGTGTATCTAAGTCTCTAATACTGGTCATTGCAATCCCTCCGTCGTCATTTGGACTACGAGCCTGCTTCCGTTCTTGACATTTGCTCCGGCAGGTCTTAATGAATCGTCCAAGGTGATACACACCAAAGGATAAAGTGCAGAACGACGTGACAGCCAGGATAAGTATGATCAAAACGAAATATTTAGGCAGGAATTCGTTCGCTACGAGGGTTTTGGATGTTACGGGCGTTGTATTCGCCACTGCCTGACTCGGATTGTAATCTTCGTTTGTTGATGAAGGGATATGTGTTGTCGGTTGACGCTTTGGATGGGTAGGCCTTAGCGATTTACTTTCTTGACCCGTAGAGAGAGATGCATGTCGTTCAATCACATGTGTTTCTGTCGTTTTAATAGGTATATCAGTCGTTGAATGTGACAGGTTGTCTTCATCCAGTGTAGGTGCGGTGAGATTCAATACTAGCACTCTCTCATTCGGCTCCAAATATATGTAATATTCCCCGGCATCCAACAGAGATGAATGATGTATCAGCTTGAACGTAAAGCACAACTGTTTTCCACACCGTTCAAATACAAATCTAAATCGATTTGGTACACTCGAACGACAGGTAATGTTGCATATATTTCCTGGAACATAATAGTCTCCAAAGAAACACCATCCATTGGCAATGCATTGTCCAATCGTAACATTATATCTACTCCATTCAATTTCACTATTTTTCCTTAATTCTTTAGTTGAACTACAGATGGCGGATATCTCGTTTATCGCTGATTCTGTCTCTCTGACAGATGAACACTGGAACGACTCGGCCGCAGAGATGTGCTGTGGAATCAGGACAAGAAGCAAAAGCAGTGAGGAACCTGATAATATAATCATGACTATGGCTTAGCTTGACAGTTTGAAAGAATTATCCAAAGAAAACATACTGGTGGTCCAGTTTTTCGAGAGTTCAGAAGATCGTGTAGTATAAGAACATGTCCATGTGTTTGGAACAATGTTATTGAGACATAAAAAGCAACATATGAAATATGTATCAAGCAATATTTGTCTTTATTCTGTCCGTTAACGTCTCCGCCGCCTCAGTGAAATGTCAACCAGCAAATATCAGAACGAATGAATATGACTATCCAGCAATTATCCAGGAAATAAGCACTATTATGGAAAATGGTATCGATACTTTTAATGTTAAACATCCCAGTAATTAATCACTTTCTTCGTGACATAGTTGGAGTTGTTGAAAGTTTGAAACCACTTATGTCAACCAAAGTCGGTCACAAGACAAACGTTTCAAGAGTTTCAAGTAATGCTAGTTTCTAATTTGTTGTTTAATAATAATCAATTATGTAATTTATCAATGAGTTCATCCAATTGAAAGCCAAGAACTAAACTAGATATTTAGGCTAATGTCCTTTCATTTTGCCCCATGATATATAGTCAGCATAGGCGTGAGAGGCGGGGCATGAAGAGGACTGTGCACATGCAATATCTGTGATGAATCATGTTCGAACTAAATCTCTTCAGAGTGTCGAGGTGTAATAGCAATATTAATATCTTGCATTTATATAGCGCTTAATACAGGGTTTCTAAGCGCAAGTATTATTCCCCGCATGGTCATCAGGTACAGTTCAAACCCAAACAATGATATTGCGTACTGTCTCAACTCCCCTGGGAGCATACTCGCCATATGCTGTCAATGACACGAAGTCTAATTGACAACCGATTATGGTACCCACTTAAACCACTGGGTATAGAGAGCAGCAATTGTGGATTAATTATCTTGCTGAAGGACAAGCGGAGTGGGCCAGGTCCTCACTAGGGATTTCACGATCGGAAAGATCGCGCTCTACCAATCTTGCCACAACACGTCCACAATATTGGTATATTGGTTCGGGTCTCCATTTTCCCAATGCGAGGGTCATGAGTTCGATTCCCAATAATTGCACGTATATGTCCGTCAACATATATTGCACATGCTGCTCGTACTGCCAACCAAGAGTAATGTGTACGACGCAGGGTGAAGCAGTTTTATTAGTGTCTTATCAATCATTATTAGCATCTTCGTGGGTACTCTTTGGTTGTATGATCCGCGAGTAGACATTCATATATTGCATGGAAGTCAGTGACCGGGTTCCTGTTACTACAGTGCTTAGAAACTGTTACTGTATATTGAACTCCTGTATACACGTAATAATATCATATGAATATCAATCAGTTGGCAACATTCTAATGGGAGAACTATGTCATGTGGGGTATAATCATGTTTTCAAAATTACTATGGATCGAATAATGTTTTTGTTTATTTTTGTTTGTCTTTTCGGGAGAGATGATTATTTTCTGTCGAACGTTCTCGGCCCTCCGTCAACAATTTGCCTAATAAAAGGTAAACCTTTGCGTCGTAGCACTATAAACAAGACAACTCATTCATCTGTCCTGTATACAACAATGTCAATCGCTTGAAGAGCTAGAATATCCACATCTCGATAGTCCAGCCAACAAATTGTCTTTATTCCACTTGTCCCGCGATGTTGTTGGATATCATCAATGGTGCAGTACACGTTGCCACGTACATGTGTAATACACCAGTTCCTTGTCTCTGAGAGACTTTTACCCTCCTATATACTGCTACCGTCCTCTCCTCTCAGACTGGGTGTTCTCTCACATACCTCCCGGACGGTTGACCATGGTAGAGCAATACTGGGAAACGGATGAAGGTTGGTTCACCATGTATCCAGGAAGAGGGCTCTGTGATTCCGCCAAATTGTAATCAGCGTGACATTGCTGGATGACGATGCACCATGAATGTACATCGTACTCGTCAATGCAATACTCCCACTGTCATTTAGACTTAATTTATCACTGCTGGACTTGATGCAAGTGCACATCAACATGACAGACAAGGCTAGTAAGCTCCATGGGAAATCGTTTGCCAGCAGGGAGCCTGATACATATTCTTTATTCATTTATGGTTCAGGTGAGAAATAATGTGCCTTTTTTCTCTTGTCTTCCTTTTCTGATGGAGTAGCTGAAATGTAAGTGGTCGTAGAAAGGCAAATTTATCAAAGATACAGAAATTACAGAATAGATATGCAAGACTTGTTTTAAATGTGGACCGCTTTACATCTAAGTGTTTTTTGTTAGCTACACTGAATTGGCAATCGGTGGAACAAAGAATACAATATCATTATTGTGTAATCATGTATAAAGCTTTAAATAATTTGACTCCAGTGTATATTGAATTATTGATAGAACGGCGCACCACTCATTATGTAACTCGATACACATTGAGAAGCCCTCTCACAGTACCTTATCCTCATACCGAATATATGAAGAGATCATTTGTCTATACAGGTAGTTCGCTATTTAATAAACTTCCTATTTCCATCCAATATAGTTCTTCATTAAGTATTTTTAAAAATAAAAGTAGAAGTGCAATAAACATGTTATAAGTACATATTTTTGACCCATTATTACTGTTATATTTAAACTGGTTTTTACTATAATTCTCAGTTATAATGTATTTATCAGGTAGGGTGATTGGGGTAGATGAATGCATGTTGATGTATATATTTTTTATTGTATTTTTGTTTGTATTTCCATTTAATTTACGATGTTGTTTATTATTTAATGTATAGATTATGTTTTTGATTATATTGTAATATATATTTATACGTCTCATACAGGGCGCCGCTGTAAAGCAGTTTTTTTTTTAACTTAACGGCCTACCCTATATTTTTTTTAAAAGAAAACATGAATAAATAATAAATAAAAAAAAAAATAATAAATAAACTATGAATCAGCTTGAACGTAAAGCACAACAGTTTTCCACACTGTTCAAAGCCAAACATAAACTGATTTGGTACACTCGAATGACAGGTAATGTTACATACATTTCTTGAAACATAGTACTCTCCAGAGAAACACCATCCATTGGCAATGCATTGCCCAATCGTAACATTGTATCTACTCCATCCAGTTTCACTGGCTGGTCCTAAAATTCCACTCATGGCACAGTTCGCAGATATCTCATTTATCGGTGATGCTGTCTCTCTGACAGACGAACACTGGAATGGGTCTAGCGCAGAGATGTGCTGCGGGATCAGGATAAGAAACATAAGCAGTGAGCACGGTGACAATGAAACCATGACTATTTGTTAGTTTATAGACCAGTGGAAAGAAGTGCCTGAATGAAACAAATTAAAGATTTTCAGAACAAAAGTTCAGACGATCGTGTTTGATTGTGAAGATGCATGTAACACTAAATCATTGTGGCATGAAATTCGACTAATCGACTTCGTATAGAAGACGGAGTGAGCAAAATGGTCGAAATTCTTTCCGTGAAAGGCTTCATCGCTTACCGAGGGAGACGACACATAAGAATATATTGTGACTCATTTTCATGTCAATTGTTCTCGAAACTTCAAAAATGACGAATCAATTCAATTACTTATTATTGTCTTTATGAGTTTTTAGAAAGGATGAGTTGTTGATAATGGACACATATCAATTAATATTAATCACGCGACAAACGTTTAAAACAATGTTGCAAGAAATCGAAGTTTCTAATCTATTATTCAATAGTCATAATTTACATAATGTAATTTATCCGTAAATGCTTCCAATTAAAAGTCATGAACCAAACTAGATATTTGAGACAAGTGTTCACTCACAAAACATTAAATCATGCCCAAGGGGCCAATCCACGAGACGAGTGCAATTTACGCCAACGTTGACTGCATCACATTCATGACATTGCAACCACTCTCTTACATTTCCACTTGATCTTAACACTATTCTTAAAGTGTTAAGATTAAGTGAAATCGTCAATCAAAGAACATTTGCCATTACCATTACTAAGACCAAACTTCGTAATTAAATTTAGTAGAAAATTGCAAGTTTATAAGCGTACACGCATTATAATGTGTTGGGGTAGTTTAATGCACATGGTGAAACAAATACTTTACAGACCCCTGTGCAAGTGTAAATTTACGCAGGATAATACATTATACACCAGCAAACAAGTGCATATTTAATTAACTATTTGTTTTTACACGTGAATCTTGTATTTGATAGCATTGTAAAGCTATGTTCTATTTTCTATTAGATGTAACATAGTGAGCACTTTGCCTTTAACATAATTAATACAAAAAACATTAAGAGCGCAGAAAAGGGAATGATCATTGTTCAGAGATTAACATTAACGACTTCAGAAAATACACAAGATTTTAAATAACATTCAAAACATACATAAATGACATGCTCATTAAATTTCAAGTAAAAATGAATTAACAATTATTACAAATAGTAACGCAAATTATGTTGAATAAGGGTCATTAACTTAATTTCCATATCTAAGCAATTCGTCGCCTAAAGTGTTATGAATAACTTCTTAATGATGAATAAGTATTGTATTATTTGCACCTTGTATTTTTGATATTCTATATCGTATTGTAAACATTAAAAAAAAAGTACATCTGGTAATATGACCTGTGTGAAATGTTCATATCATTTTATTAATTTTAATTATCATTATAATTAAACTATTAATCATGTTAATAGTGTTATTATCATCCAAACCATAATTACTTCCATTATAATTCTCATAAGTATCATCATAATTAATGCCATTATTATTAGTAAAAGTGGTAGTTGCATTATTTAAAATATTATTAGTTTACTTCCTCAGTCATCGCGTCGGGTAATGGGGTTAGTCTATACCGCCTCGTTATAAGATTGCCACTATTATAAATAAATTTCATTTGTAGCTTCCCAGCAATAATACCTCATATGTGACGACGTACTTTCTCGTTTTCTTTAGTTCAAATCAATGAATTTACAACAGCGATCACTGTTCTTTTATTGAAATATTACGGCAACAAAATCTCATAAATGGTTTAAATGTAAGCTGTTGATGAGAGTTCTGGAAGACATGGGTACATCAAATATTTAACAATTTTGAAGAGAATATTAGAAGAGTTTTGTTTTGTTTCAATGTAAATGCAGGCAATAATAATTTACTCTCTTTTCAAATGGATTGAAGAATACGAACTGTAAGCCCCGTTCACAGTTTGATAGCAATATTTACAACATATTACAGAACAGAGTTATAATTCCCAAACATTACTAAAACAAAAATATTTTGTTTAAAGGAAAGTGCGTAAGTGTACAATAACTTTTACAATCGTGTTTCTTTTTTTACAAGTATAATGTAGACCACTAGTTGATGTAATTGCAATTAAATCAATATTATTGATTTGACATATTTATTTACAAGTGTTCTCTTGTGCTTGTCATCTCACTATACCTATCCAACTTAAGTGGTTGAGACAATTTTAATCAAAATATTATTCAAGATATTGAAAACGTTTTAAATTCCTTTTAATAAAATCAATCAACTGTTTGTTCTTGTTTCAACAATCTAAGGCAAAAAGGCGTGCCAAAATTGTTTTTAACAATTTTCGACTTTTTACAATCCGTGACGACAAATCAGAAAGCATTCGTTAATCGAAACTTTGTTTTTATTTTTGTTCGCGATGGTGATTTATGCTTGATTGAATTGTATTCTATTTTGTCGATTTAGCAAAAAACATGCTGAAATAATTTTGAATAACATGGTATTGAAATAATTATAACAGTCAAAATTGCATACATACGTCTGTTATGTCTTGAAATATTTCGTAATATCGCAATATCACAAACTCGATCCTATCATATACGTGCAAAGGGTGGTTTAATATATGTGATAGCCAGTGCAATCAGGATTCTCATTATGTTACCTACATATCTTTTTTTGTAACAAGTGACGACAGATCGGAATGTATTAAACAGTGATTTAAATCTTTAATGAAAGATAATTAGTAATCGCACTAACACTGCCGTCTCATATGATAACATTGTCCATCGCGACTGCATTTTGTTCAATGGAATCTTATTCTGCTTTGCAAATAATCAACAACACGCTGAAGTTATTAGTAGAATAAACAGTGGCAAACTCTCCTTTACCCTGTCCTTACCCAACCTAGTTCGCAATACATGTAACAGAATAGTTAAATTATTATAAAGGTTGGTTTGATAAATGTGATAGCCAGTGTATTTAATCACTTCTATGCGTTATCCGTCACGTGTCATATCAATAATGTCGTATTCCGATGACGAGAACAGATCATCCAAATCCAAGGAAACAACTTTGTTTATTTTCTCTGGTTTTGTCCGGACATGACATCATGGGCGGCGTTCTCTGGTTTGGCATTCATGTCACCATGGGCAAGCGGAAGCTGTTCATACGAAGGTATCTCCTCAGCACCCCTCTCACCATGAGGACGACGGAGGTGATCATAAACATCAGAATAAGATTCCTATCTAGTGACCGCTGCGGCACTCGCTCCTCTGGAATGAGCAGTACGCGCGCCATCGGTCACTTGAACAGCACGGTCGGTGACAAGAAGAGAGCGAGAAGGGATGGAAGGGGTGAAGTCAGGTCCGCCTTTAGCATATATTGCGTCAACGATGTTTCTGTCGGTGGAAACATGAGACGCGTTAGAATCGATTGCCAGTTCAACGGCCGTAGACATGGTAGAGATGTTGGTTGTTTCCTGACGAGATCGTGTGGGCGAACCGGTACCGGATGGTGGCATGATGAGGTCTTCTTTCTGGAACAGGCGTGGACCATTATCTTTTAAAAGTCGGTCTCTGAATTGGTTCCATGTTTGTTGATGTTGAACAGTTTTAAGATGTGTTTCTTTTATTTAAAGCATCAGTTACATTAAAATATAATCGAAATGTTGAAAACATTAATAAAGCACATTTGTGGGAAAATAAAAACAAAAGCTTAACATTAACCATTTGATATTTATCTCCCGACCGAAATTAGGCAAATATGATATAAGCCCGTGAGATAAGAAGAGCTCATTGTTGCACTCCTCATAGTCAGTGGGACGTTTCCATTGATGAGCAACGTGCTGAACTTCCGTATTAGATCTGGAAACCTCAGTCTTCTTGTCTTCTCTGGCATGTCTGGGACGCGGTTTGAGGTTCTTGATAGGCTTGGCGAACAGACATTCAACATTATCTTCACTTGCACGTGTTAGACCTGGTTGATCGGACAAGGCTTGATGTATATCATATTCCCCTCTTTTGATGCGTTTTGGTTCAAGGTCGTCAACAGTGCAGCACATGTTGTCATTAGGAACACCTTGCCCGTGTCCCTGAGAGCCCTCTATCCTCCTATTACTACTGTCTTCTCCTCTCAGACCAAATGTTATATGTGGCTCATTCCTTGCATACATGTTAGACGGCTCCGGGATGGTATAGTAAATCTGTGAGACAGGCGATGGTTGTATCATCACATTTTCAGAACGGGTGCTCTGTGATTCCGCCTGATTGAAATGATTCTCAGTATTGCTGGATGATTGTTTTTCTAAGTCTTTCATATTGGTCACTTCAATTCCATTACTAACATTAGGACTACGAGTCTGGTTCCCTTCGAGGCATTTGCTGCTGCATGCCTTCAAGAGGCGTCGAATGTGATACACCCCAAAGGATAAGGCGCAGAAAGACGTGACAGCCCGGACAAATATGATCAACACGTAATATTTAGAGAGGCATTCGTTCGGTACCGGGGTTTTGGATGTCATGGGAGTTGTATTCGCCTCTGCCTGACTTGGATTGTAATCTGCGTTTGTTGATGAAGGAATATGTGTTATCGGTTGACATTTTGGATAATTAGGCCTAAGCGATTCCGAAGGAAGTTGTTTATCTTGTGGAAATTTACTAATACTGCCTTGGCCAGTAGAAAGGGGTGCATGTCGTTCACTCACACGTGTTACTGGCGTTGGTGTTTTAATAGGTAAATCAGTCGTTGAATGTGACAGGTTGTCTTCATCCAGTAAAGGTGCGGTGAGATTCAATACCAGCACTCTCTCATTCGGATTCAAATATATGTAATATTCCCCGGAATCCAACTTAGATGAATGATGAATCAGCTTGAACGTAAAGCACAGCTGTTTTCCGCACCGTTCAAATATAAATTTAAATCGATCCGGTACAGTCGAGCGACAGGTAATGTTGCATACATTTCTTGGAATATTGTAACCTCCATATAAACACCATCCATTGGCATTAATACTGTTGCTGCATTGCCCAATCGTAACATTATATCTACTCCATATGGTATTACTATATGGTGTAAAATATCCACTTGTTTTACAGACGGCGGATATCTCGTTTATCGGTGATTCTATCTCTCTTACAGACCTACACTGGACCGGCTCGGCCGCAGAGATGTGCTGCGGAATCAGGATAAGAAGAAAAAACAGTGAGGATCGTGATAATATAAACATGACTGTGGCTTAGTTTGTAAGTCTAAAAGAATTATCCAAAGCAAACAGACTGGTGGTGCAGATTTTCCAGAGTTCAGAAGATCGTGTAGTATAAGAACATGTCCATGTGTTTGGAACAATGTTTTTTTTCGACATAACAAGCAAAATATGAACTATTTATCCATTCAAGCAATATTTGTCTTTATTCTGTCCGTTTACTTCTTCGCCGCCCTAGTGAAATGTCGACCATCAAATAGTGTGACGAATGAATGTTACTATGCAGCAATTATCCAGGAAATAAGCAATATTATGGAAAATGATATCGATACTTTAAACGTAAATTATCCCTGTAATTAATCATTGTTCTTGTAATTAATCAATTTCTTCATGACATAGTTGGAGTTGTTAAAACCACTTGTCAACCAAAGTCGGTCACGCGACAAACGTTTAAAGCGTTTCAAGTGATGCTAGTTTATAATTTGTTGTTTAATAATCATAAATTATGTAATTTATCAATGAGTATTATTCAATTGAAGGCCAAGAACTAAACTAGATATTTGAGGCTAGTGTCCTTTCATTTTGTCCCAATATATATAGCCAGCATACTCGCCATTTGCTGCCAATGGCGCGAAGGATAATTGACACCCAAACATGGTACCCATTTATACACCTGGGTAGAGAGCAGCAATGTGGAATACTTATCTGCTAAAGGCATGGGCGTCGATCTGTCATTGATACCCATTCATCAGGGGGGGGGGGGGGGGATCTATTCATTCACCCCCCCCCCATGATGAATAGGTATTACGTAAGTATCGACGCCCATGGCTAAAGGACAAGTGGAGTGGGCCGGGTCCTAAGTAGGGATTTCACGATCGGATTTCACGATTTACCAATCTTGCCACAACACGTCCACAATATTGGTATATTGGTTCGGGTCTCCATTACCTCAATGCGAAAGTCATGAGTTCAATTCTCAATAATTGCACGTGTGTCTGTCAACATGGCATTGTTTGTACATGCTGCTCCTACTGCCAACCAAGAGTAATGTGTACGACTTAGTCTGAAGCAGTTTTATTAATGTCTTATCATTATTAGCATATTCGTGGGTACTCTTTGGTTTTATGCTCCACGAGTAGACATACATTAACACTATAGATTGCATGGAACTCAGTGATCGGGATCCTGTTACTTCAGTGCTTAGAAACTGCTACTGTATATTTAACTCTGTATACACGTAATTATATAATATGAATATCAATTATTTGGCAACATTCTAATGGGAGAACTATGTCATGTGGGGTAGAATCATATGTTTTAATAAATACTATGGATCGAATAATGTTTTTGTTTATTTTTGTTTGTCTTTTTGGGAGAGATGATTATTTTCTGTCGAACGTTCTCGGCCCTCCGACAACAATTTGCCCAATAAAAGGTTAGCCTATGCGTGGTAGCAAGGGCAAAATCAGATGAGTTTGACAATTCACAAAACAAAATGCAAACGGACATGCAATCGGGTGTTATGTATACATTTATTGTATCTACATGGGGTGATAACAGAGTGGGGGAGGGGGAAGAGGAGAACAAGAATCTTCAAAAAGGAGAAAGTGCTGATCTTACCTATATATATTCTGGCAACATTAATCTCCTATGGAACATTCAGGAGGTTTAACCTACCAAGTACCAATGTAATGTTCAAATAGCGGTATTATGTGGTATGTTAACAAGACAGTCATATTCCAAAGACATAGATCGAAACCAGACAGATCGAAGAATACACGGACACCCGGACATGTAGGGACATAGTCCAATTGTATTATTTGCAACTGGCTGAAATATTTTCAGATAGAGTGGAAGAAGTTCACTTCATATACTGATTGATTTCAGAGTGTCTAGTACCATCGTGCACTATAAACAGAACAACTCATTCATCTGTCCTGCATACAACAATGTCAAACGCTTGAAGCTCCTTATCTCTAGAATATCCACATCTCGATAATCCAGGAACTTCAGCCAACCTTGTCTTCTTTCCACTTGTGACGCGATCTTGTTGGATATCATCAATAGTGCAGTACACGTTGTCATGTAATACACCCGTTCCGTGTGAGAGACTTCCACCCTCCTATATACTTATACTGTCTTCTCCTCTCAGTCAGGATGGTATAATGTAACACCCCTCTCCGATTCTTCCGGGACGGTTGCTTAGTAAATGAATCTTGGGGAACGGATGAAGGTTGGTTCACAATATATCCAGGAAGAGGGCTCTGGAAAAAGTGCACATCAACATGACAGACAAGACTAGTAAGCTCCACGGGAAATAGATTGTCAGTAGGATCTCGATGTCATGGGGTTGGTACTCGTCATTGCCTGATTTGGTGTTGAATGGCGCTCTTTACTTCGTGATGGACGAGATCCCTTGGTAGTAGAGAAGGTAGTCTTTCGTCAAGACTCTCACGCTATATGCACAGTTACGCGAGCGGAGCGAGCGGAGAGTGAGCGAAGCGAACACATCGAGCGCGAAGCGCAAGATATGGGAGCCAGTTCGTCCCGCTCGCTGACCCCGTGCTCTCTCACAGCTAGCTAGCTCGCGATCGCATATAGAATCTCCAAGCCATATAGAGCCTTGACTAAAGGCTATAGAGAAGGGTGAATATCCCTCGCTTGCAATTGATGGTTCCGGTGAGAAATAATGTGCCTTTGTCTTCTGTGTCTGACGGATTAGATGAAATGTCAGTCGTAGAAATTGAGAGGCTATCGTCATCCAGTGTAGGTGCGGTGAGATTCAATACCAGCACTCTCTCATTCGGATTCGAATATATGTAATATTCTCCACATCATTCGAATTTGCCTGATGAGTCAGCTTGAACGTAAAGCACAACTGTTTTCCACACCGTTCAAAGCCAAACATAAACTGATCTGGTACACTCGAATGACAGGTAATGTTACATACATTTCTTGAAACATAGTACTCTCCAGAGAAACACCATCCATTGGCAATGCATTGCCCAATCGTAACATTGTATCTATTCCATCCAGTTTCACTGGTTGGTCCTAAAATTCCACTCATGGCACAGTTCGCAGATATCTCATTTATCGGTGATGCTGTCTCTCTGACAGACGAACACTGGAATGGGTCTAGCGCAGAGATGTGCTGCGGAATCAGGGTTAGAAACATAAGCAATGAGCACGGTGACAATGAAACCATGACTATTTGTTAGTTTATAGACCAGTGGAAAGAAGTACCTGAATGAAACAGATTAAAGATTTTCAGAACAAAAGTTCAGACGATCGTGTTTAATTGTGAAGATGCATGTAACACTAAATCATTGTGGCATGAAAGTCGACTAAACGACTTCGTATAGAAGACGGAGTGAGCAAAATGGTCGAAATTCTTTCCGTGAAAGGCTTCATCGCTTACCGAGGGAGACGACACATAAGAATATATTGTGACTCATATTCATGTCAATTGTTCTCGAAACTTCAAAAATGACGAATCAATTTAACTACTTATTATTGTCTTTATGAGTTTTAGAAAGGATGAGTTGTTGATAATGGACACATATCAATTAATGTTAATCACGCGACAAACGTTTAAGAAAATGTTGCAAGAAATCGAAGTTTCTAATCTATTATTCAATAGTCATAATTTACATAATGTAATTTATCCGTAAATGCATTCAATTAAAAGTCATGAACCAAACTAGATATTTGAGACAAGTGTTCTCTCACCAAACATTAAATTATGCCCAAGGGGCCAATCCATGAGACCAGTGCAATGCAGGGGTGGGTATAAACACAACAAAAAAAGTAACTCCCCCCCCCTAATCAAAATAGCGTAACTTTGTAACAAATAGGGTTTTAGCAACATAACTTGGCCGGAATGTTTCTAAACTTATTGGCTAACGTCTCCGTGAAAATGAACTTGATCCGCCATGCCATGCATGAGTGAGCACACATTAAAGGCAACATGTCACTTTTCAAAAGTCACATGAGTCAAAGTGACAATTTTGCCTTTGATATGTTGTCACTCATCCATGATTCGACGGACCAATTTAATTTTCACACAGAAGTTAGTCAATAAATGTAAGAACAATCCTGCCGAGTTATTTTGCTCAAAACCGTTTCGTTAAAAATTTATGTTTTTTGATTAAGGGGGACTTATTTTTGTGTTGGGTTTAATTGATCAGTATTGTTGGAATAAACTCAACAAAAAAGTAAGTCCACTCCTGATTAGAATAACATAACTTTTTAACAAAAATGTTTTGAGCAAAGTAACTGTACAGGATTGTTTCTACACTAATTAACTAACTTCTGTGTGAAAATGAAATTAGTCCATCGAGTCATGCATGAGTGAGCACACATCAAAGGAAAGATTGGCACTTTGTGTGCTCACTCATGCGTGACTCAATGGACCAACTTCAAAAGTGACGCCATTTTGATTAGGGGGACTTACTTTTTTGTTGTGTGTATTACAAATGCGTGCATGATTCATGATAAACACAACAAAAAAAGTAAGTCCCCCAAATCAAAATGGTGTCACTTTTTGACAAAAAGTGTTTTGAGCAACATAACTCGGCAGGATACTGTGTGAAAATAAAGTTGGTCCATTGAGTCACGCATGAGCGAGCACACAAAGTGCCAATCTTTCTTTTGATGTGTGCTCACTCATGCATGACTCGATGGACTAATTTCATTTTCACACAGAAGTTAGTCAATTAGTGTAGAAACAATCCTGCAGAGTTACTTTGCTCAAAACATTTTTGTTAAAAAGTTATGTAATTCTAATAAGAAGGGACTTACTTTTTTGTTGAGTTTATTCCAACAATACTGATCAATTAAACCCAACACAAAAATAAGTCCCCCTTAATCAAATAACATAACTTTTTAACGAAAAAGTTTTGAGCAAAATAACTCGGCAGGATTGTTCTTACATTTATTGTGTGTGAAAATTAATTTCTGTGTGAAAATTAAATTGGTCCGTCGAGTCATAGATGAGTGACCACACATCAAATGCAAAATTGTCACTTTTTGACTCTTGTGACTTTTGAAAAGTGACATTTTGCCTTTAATGTGTGCTCACTCATGCATGGCATGACGGATCAATTTTCACGAATACATTAGCCAATAAGTTTAGAAACATTCCTGCCAAGTTATGTTGCTCAAACCCTTTTTGTTAAAAAGTAACGCTATTTTGATTAGGGAGGAGTACCTTTTTTTGTTGTGTTTAGATGGTAAACCACCAACACTTGGGTAAAGCATGTAAAGTGCATCTCATATTCGGGCAAAACATTCTTATCGAGGAGATGAAAACGCTTGAATTTTCGGCAAGATAATTACATCATTGGGTAGAATACGGAGTTAACTATTGGGCAACAATATTCATGTATTGACCACATGGTGGGCAAAGGCCAAACAAAGTAAGAGACAAATAAAATAGGTAGACAAGGTGTTTTTTTTTATAAGTGGCAACGTGACATAGACATGCAATATGGTGTTATGTATTCCGTTAAATGGTATCTCCCCCAAATGTGAGCAAGCGGGGCAGAATGGGTTACCCCAAGTGTCTTAACGTAATCATCGGAGCCATGAGCCACTGGCTGGAATATTATCGAATGAAGTGAAGAAGACAGTGCACTTCATGTGCCGGATTGATTGCAGAGTATATACCACTATTATTGTACTCTAACCAACTATCGCCAACGTTGAATGCATATGCACACATTTCAACCACTTTATCACATTTCCTCTCGATCCTAACATTATTCTTCAATGTGTTGGAAGAAAGGAAAATCGTAAATCAAAGAACATTTGCAATTACTGAGACGAAACATCTCAATTTAATTTAGTTGAAAATTGTAATTTTATAAGTGTACACGCATTTTAATTTTGTTCCGGGTAGTTTAAAGCACACTGTGAAACAAATACTTTACAGACCCCTGTGCAATTGTACATGTACGCAGGATAAGATAATATTATACGCCAGCGAACATGTACACATTTAATGAATTATTTTTATTAGTATGTGAAGCTCGTAAATGATAATAATAATATATTAAATTATGTCATCATAAAGCTATTTACTATTTTCTACGAGACATAACATAATTACCAATTTGCCCCTGACATTATTAATAAAACAATAACAGCGCGAAAAGAGAGTGAAAATAGAGATATTATCATAATATACACAACATTTAGTATGACATTCAAATTAAAGTAAAGATGAAGTTACTGTAACAGAAAATACAAAATATGAATTCAAATTAATTGATATAATGGCCATTAACTTAATGATATATTTCCATGTTTGTGTAATTGGTGGCCTAACATTTTACTAATAAGTTCTTAATTATTATCGTATTACGGTACCTTGTATTTATAATATTCTATAACGAATTGTAAGCATTTTCTACGCATATTTTGTAGTGTAACATGTTTGAATTGTTCTTATTATTTTTTTTGTTTAAACTATAATTGTTATTTACATTTTCATAATTGTACTAGTATTATTGTGAACGTGTTATAAATATCAAAACAATAATTACTTCCATTGTTATTATTATTAGTAGTATCATAAGTCATTGGTAATTGGTAATTAATTAATTAGTAGTAGTAATAGTAGTAGTTGCATTATTTTCATTTTATATCTAAAATATTATTATTTTACTTCCTCACCCATCTCGTCTGGTAATGGGACTATTCTACACCGCCTCGTTATAATATTGACACTATTATAAATACATATTTCATTTGTAGCTTCCCAGCAATAATACGTCATATGTGACGAAGTAATTACTCGTTTTCCTTTAAATGGACCTCATATTTTCACCCTTATTACTTAGTTCAAATCAAATAATATACAACAGCATTTACTGTACTTTTATTGAAACATTACGGCCCAAATTCTCATAAATGGTTTAAATGTAAGCTTTTGATGAGAGTTCGGGAAGACATGGGTACATCAAGTATTTCACCTTTTTGAAGAGAATTTTAGAAGAGTTATGTTTGTTTCAAATTAAATGCAGGCGATACTAATTTACTCTCTTTTCAAACGGATTGAAGAATAAGAACTTTAAGCGCCGTTCACAGCAATATTTACAACATGTTACAGATTATAATTATAATTCCCACACAACATTACTAAAACAAAAAGATTTTGTTTAATGAAATACTATACAAGGAAATTGCGTAACTATACAATGACTATCACAATCGTGTTTCTTTTTTTACAAGAACAATGTAGACCACTAGTTGATGAAATCAATATTATTGATTTGAAATATTTATTTACCATGTTTACATGTGTTCTCTTGTGCTTGTCATCTTACTTTATCTAACCAATTTAAGTGGTTGAGACAACTGTAATTCAAATATTATTCAAGATATTGAAAACGTTTTAAATTCCTTTTGATAAAATCAACCAATTGTTCGTTCTTGTTTCAACAATCTAAGGCGTGCCAGCAAATTTAAGATTTTGGCAATTTTCGACTTTTTATAATCCGTGACGACAAATCTGAAAGCATTCGTTAATCAAAACTTTGTTTTTATTTTTGTTCGCGATGGTGATTTATGCGCGATTGAGTTGTATTTGATTTTGTCGATTTAGCAAAAACATCCTGAAATAATTTTGAATAACATAATATTGAAATAATTACAACAGTAAAACTTGCATACATACGTCTGTGATGTCTTGAAATATTTCTCAATATCACAAACTCGATCCTATAATGCGTATAATACATGCAAAGGGTGGTTTAATATGTGATAGCCAGTGCAATCATGATTCTCATTAGTTTACCTACATTGTTTTTTTGCAACCGGTGACGACAGATCGGAATGTATTAAACAGTGATTTAAATCTTTAATCAAAGATAATTTAGTAATCGCACTAACACTGCCGTCTCATTTGATAACATTGTCAATCGCGACTGCATTTTGTTCAATGGAATCTTATTCTGCTTTGCAAATAATCAACAACACGCTGAAGTTATTTGGAAGAGCATGGTATTATAATAAACAGTTGCAAACCCTCCCTTTGTCCTTACCCAACCTAGTTCACAATACATGTAACAGAAAATATAGTTCAATTATTATAAAGGTTGGTTCGATACATTTGGTAGACAGTGTATTTAATCACTTCTATGCGTTATGCGTCACGTGTCATACCAAGAATGTCGTAATCCGATGACGCGAACAGATCATCCAAATCCAAGGAAACAACCTCCTTTATTTCTTTCGGGATCTGTCGGGACATGACATCATGGGCGGCGTTCTCCATCTTGACATTTCTGCCATCACGAGCAAGAGGAAGCTGTTTATACGATGCAATCTCCTCAGCATCTCCATCACGACGAAGATGATCATATAAATCAGATGAAGATTCATATCCAGTGAGATCGGCATGATCGGTGTACTTAGCAGCACGGTTGGTAACAATAGGAGAGCGAGAAGGGATGGAATAGAAAGCCAAGTCAGGTCCTCCATCGGCAGAAGTTGCGCCAACGAGGTTTTCATCAGTGACAACAGGAGTTGGGTTGGAATAGATTGCCAGTTCAGCGACCGTATACATGGCAGAGACGTTGGTTGTTTCCCGGAGAGATCGTGTCGGAGAAGCGGTACCTGATGATGCCATGAAGTAGTCTTGCTTCTTGACCAATGGAGGACCATTTATCTTCCAACTGTCAGTCACTGCATTTGGTGTGTTTCAGTAGATGTCAAGCAGTTTTCAAATCATGTTTTTTTTTATTTAAATGTTTTCTGTTACATTCCAATACAATATTATTACTTAGAATATTAATTATCTTAGTAAAAATCTACAAACAATACCTTGAATATCAATTTATTAAAATGTTTCTCTTGACCGAATTCCGGGAGATGCATTATACGCCTATGAGATAACGAGAGCTCATTGTTGCACTCCTCATAGTTAGTGTGACGTTTCCATTGATGAGCAACGTGTTGATCTTCCGTAGTAGATCTGGAAACCTTATTTGTCTTGTCTTCTCCGGGACGTGGTGTGAGGTTCTTGATAGGCTTGGCGTACAGGCATGCAGCATCATCTTCACGTGTAAGACCTAGATGATCTAACAAACCTTGATGCATGCCATATGACGGGTCACTGGTTGTCAAAGATGAATCAATACCATTGTCATCGGAATTAGAACCTCCATATTTCGATTGTTCAGCTATGAACCTTGTTTTCTTTCTAGAAGACGACTTTCCACTTTTGACGCAATTTGGTTGGATATCATCAACGGAGCAGTATAGGTTGTCATGATGACCACCCTTGCCAAGTTCCTGAAAGCCCACCAAATCGCTCCCACCTTCTCCTCTCAGACCGGAGGGTATCTCTGGCACACTCCTCTCAGATGCCTCCGGAACGGTAGAGTAATGCTGGGAAGCGGTTGGAGGTTGTACCACCAACCTTCCAGAAAGGTTCCTCTGATTCAAATTACTCGCAACATTGCTGAAGGGCTGTTCATCTGTTATGTCTCTCATACTGGTCATTGCAATCCCTCCATCGTCATTTGGACTACCAATCTGCTTCCATTCGAGGCATTTGCTCCGGCATATCTTTAAGATACATCCAAGGTGATATACTCCAAATGCTAAAGTGCAGAAAGATGTAGCTGTCAGTGCAAAGATAATCAACAAGAGATACTTAGACGGGAAATTGTTCAAAAGAGATGTTGATGTCACTACATTGATACTCGGCACTGCCTGGCTTGGATAAAAATCTGCGTTTAGTGATGAAGAAATCTGCGTTGTTGGTGGAGGTCGCGTATCTGGTGGAATTTTACTTTCTTCATCCGTATAGAGGGATGCATGTCGTTCAATCACACGTGTCTCTGTCGTTGGTGTTTTACTAGGTATATCAGTGGCTGAATGTGAGTGGCTATCGTCATTCAGTGTTGGTGCGGTGAGATTCAATACAAGCAACTTCTTTTTCGGATCCAAATCAATGTAGTATTCTCCACAATCACTGAGAGATAGCTGATGTATCAACTTGAAAGTGAAGCAAAATTTCATTCCACAAAATTTGAATGTAAAATCAAATCTTTTCGAGTTACTTGATGAGCAAGTTACATTGCAGGTATAATTTGTAGAATCTTTCATATAGACGGGTGTGTAACACCAACCATTAGAATGACATTGTCCGATTGTTTTGTTATATCTACTCCATTTGATATAATTTGTTGATCTTAACCATTCATTGTGTGTACAGATGACAGATATGTCGTTTATCGCTGATTCTATCTCTCTGATAGACGAACACTGGAACGGCTCTACCGCAGAGATGTGCTGCGGAATCAGGGTGATAAGCAAACATGGTAAAAGTAGCGCGCACGGTGATAATGAAATCATGACTTTTTATCAGTTTGTAGGTCGATTGAAAATAGTCTGAAGGGTGGAGATTGCAGATTGTCCGAGAAGAACGTCAGCTCAGAAGATCATGACTATTGATTTGACTATGTATATAAATAAATGCTATTGTCGTTCACATGGAAAACGTGAAGTCAAGACGGATTTTGTAATTGTCTTGTGTGAGAGACTGCATCGCTTATCCAATGAGGTTTTAAGAAGTGAGATATTACAAGGCTGGAATATAATATTTTGCCAATTGATATCGATAATTCGAAAGTGAATCATTGGTTTGCTTCCCGAAGCAATTTCAGTTTTTAATCTATTGTTTAATCACTATTATAAGTAATTTATGAGAGAGTGCATACAATTGAAACTCAATAGCAAAACCAGATAAATTATTTGAGAAAAATTATATCCAAATGGCATAACTTGCTTTCGTGGCAAAGGGATACAATGAGGGGGCGGACAGCCTGCAAAGCGTCAACCAGCTGGTACATTGCCCCTCAGATCTTGTACAATCTTGAAGATGCAAGTAGCACTGACGTACTTTGGCATGAAATGCAACTAACTGAGTAGGAATAGAATACAAAGCGAATGTTATAATTCTTTCCGTGAAAGTCTTCATCGCCATACCGAAAGAGACGATATGAAAGAAGATATTGTTACTCATAAATGAGATATCATATCAAGTGCTCTCGAAACTTCAAAAACTTACGAATCCATTGAAATAATTATTATTCGTCGTGTTTTGGAAAGTATGAATTATTAAAAAGAAACACATTATTTTCAATTAATGTTCATCACGCAACAAACGTTCAAGAAAATAAAGCAAATGGAGCAAGAAATTGTAGTTTCTAATCTCTTGTTTAATTAACGTATGTACTTTATCCGTAAATACATTAAATTAAAAGTCAATATTACGAAACGTAATATTTGAGACAATTGCTCGCTTTACAACAAAAAACACATTACAATTATGTCCAAGTGGCCAAGCTAGCATAAGCGTACAATGCAGGAGGTAGCAGGGGAGGAAACCGTCAATATTCAGATATGGCGATATAAATGTTAAAGAGATATTTGAGCTTGGGTAAAGAGAGTACAGTTTTCGTCAAACTGAACTTTAGTAACCAAAATCTGGACCACTATATTACAAACTAACAGTTATAACTCCACTATGCTCGAAAGGAATACAATATTACAAATGACTAAGTAAAGCCTGCTATCATAAAAAAAGAGTCGTTACAACTCAAAAGGGCGCTCTCTAAAACCTCATTGGTTTAAACCATTTTAAATAAAAATTGTGTACATGAGATGTTTTTTTAAAAGTGATTTGAAGTGATTAGATGGAGAGATAATCAACAAGTATTCAAAATAAATCAAAGTAAATCTTTGAAAGAGGAAGCATTTAAAAAATCTATTTAACGGCTGGTTCAAAATTTTCAAATAATTGTGGGGCCCCACAATTATTACAAATATCTACATGTATGTTTGTGGATATTTCAGCCTTTGCTGAACGATTTTGTTCAAATAAAGTTTATTCTGTCATTAAAATCGTATATTCTTTCAAATACGACACTAGGTTTTTGTATTATATCACAAAAACATTGTTTTGTGTAAAGCCTCTGGGATAAATAATCTGTTTTAACACAATCATTTAATCATTGGGCAAAATGATCAGATTTCTCTTTAGCATGTTTAAGGGGAAAACTCCTAATTCCTGCCTCGGCCAGGCTCGCCAGAAGCAGTTTTGGATTGGGGGGGGGGGGCAAAGACCTAAGGGGGCTCACGATTTTGTTGTGTAGGGGCTCATGCCCAACCACACTCACAGGGTTGCCAGAGGTGAGAGTGAGACATTGTGAGGGAGCGAAGTGACTGAGCGGGGGGGGGGGGGGGGGGGGAGGGTGTGGGAGGGGGATGTTCCCCCTCCCACGGTAGGGAGCTTTTGCATTTTTGGATTTGAAATTGTGCAATTTGGTGCATACCTAGATAGGAAAAATCGGGCTTAAGATTAACTGTATCTAGGAAAGCGTGATATGATTTCATTGACCAGAAAATTTAAATATATTTTTCACGAAGAAAACAAATAATTGACACACTAATTAATATGCCACATTATGTATGATCCAACAACATATCGTACAGCCAAGAATGAGTCCCGAGCGAGCGAAGCGACCGAGGGCTTGGCCAGAGCCAGAGGGGGTGGGTTTGGGAGGGGATATCCCCCTCACACGGGAAGATTTTGCATATATATATTTGAAATGGTGCAATCTGGTGCATACCTAGATAGGAAATTTGGGCTTAGGATTAACTGTATCCGGGAAAGCGAAACTTAAAATTGATGTATAAATTAGTTTTTGAACGTTAGAATTAACAAGTCTTAGCTTATACATGTATTTATTTTATTATTATTACTGTTGGGGGGGTTAGGGTTAGGGTTAGGGTTAGGGTTAGGATTGGGGGGGGGGGGAGAGCGCGCTCCCCCCCCCCCCCCACCCCCCCCCCCCCCCCCCCCCCCTCCCCACTTCCGGCGCCTATGCGGCCTCGGCAACGATATTCATGTATACGCCCAACCAGATTATAGACACGTGATAGAGGTAGACAAGGATTTATACTCCAAATGTTTCCATTTTATTTTAGCCCGGTGTTAAAATATGCATCTAAATTATGTGTAGTAAACGTGCAAAACCAACAATTGAATGATATTACACAGACAGAAATTAAAACAAGTTATAGATTTATTATTTAGATCAAGTACAAAGTGCATGAGCTTATTTAATGTCAATTAGTATTGTCTAATTAGTGTCAAGTGATTGTCGTGTTGGGATCGGGTAGTATTATTAGCGGTATGAGAGGTACATAAATGAAGAGCAAAGAGTCATATAATTCCGGAGTAGAATATGTATTTATTAACTCCAAAACTTTGGAGTATAAATCCGTCACATTACAAACAGCTTCCACATGTAAAACGCAAGATGCTAGATGAAGAGCCAGCTATAAAGAGCGTCTCGATCTAGTGGTGATAGAAAACTGAACCCCCTCTCTAGAAAGCCAAAACATATTCTATTTATGCAGAAGGATACAAGTAATATGAGGGTATGTTATATTGTATCAAGGAGACAAAGACTTGAGTCAGGGCCGCTGACACAAAGGCATAAATGGGGGCCGCCAAGACAATGGTCCACTTGGTCAAGGCGCTAGTTTTATGACAGGGCTTAAAGATAATAGAGGTAGCCTTTACTGGGAAGGGGATTAGAATTAATGTACTTGGTCTTAATACGGGGAAGGATTACAAAGATATAAACTTGGTGTTAAGTGCATCTCAACTAAATATCTAAAGATGAGGGTACCATGTTTATAATTAACTGGGTTTTGGGAACATCACTATACAACATGATGTCATTATAAATTAGTATTGTTCCTATGCGGCCCTTATTACATTATTGTATACATAGCTAATTGAAGGGATTGTCAAAATCTTCAACACTTACTAGGAACTCTAGTGGTTCTCGCAAACCTCCTTGTATCTGATTACCATTAGAAGCATATGACAAACTTGGTCTTCAAAATTTCACTTCCGTTAAACAAATATATATACTTGAATGTATTCAGATTCAAAATTATCTACCGGATAGTTATAACTGTGTACTAAATCAGTGCAATGAAAATCGTGTTCCATTTTTACTAATCGATCACATGTCAATCATGTACCCTGGAATTTTCACACATCACTCAGTGGACATATCACAAAATGCACATGTTATTAACCATTTTCTTTTTTTGCCAATGCCGCAAATTAGTTACAAGATCCCTTTAACATAATCTAAATCCCATCACATTATTTATGATATGTTATTACTCGCTTTAAATATGTTAAACATGAGTAAAAAGGACAATTAGGACTAGGCTTCTTGATATTGATCACGTATCACTCAGTTGTGGCAATGTACACGTCTTTACGTGCTCACATCTCCGGAGAGATCAGATTTCTCCAAAATGTAATAATGATGAGAATCTGGAAGCGAATCAACGACTTGGGCAGCCGATGGAATGTACTCCACGCGTGTCCCAGAACATGCAGATGGAGATCCAAGATCAGGCACACAGAGGTGGTTGTAACCGACCATGTCTACAGCCGCTGGGATACCGATTGTATCTGCATCCGTATTTCCGTGTTTCTTTATAGTCGCACAAGAGCTCTTCTCTGGTGTATTTCTGCAACAGAAATGGTCTTTGCTCATGCTGTTACAAGGTGGAATGCTCGGTGCTTCGTTGTGATTGTTCGCGTCTTTATTTGTTACACCTTTTCTTCTGATGATGTTGCTGTCTGAATGTGTTCTTTGTAGATTTCTCGAAATGTGGGTTTGATTTGTGCAAGTAGTGTTACATGCCGTGCTAACCATTGTTACATTCAACGGGAGGGACAAGCGCCGTCTGCAGGTGCGCTTGTCATCGGGATCCGAGAACAGAATTCGGCTATCGGACAAGTCGGATAGAACTTTAATTCTTATATCCATTCCTCTCTTGATACATTTGCAGCTATCATTGCTCAAAAGCCTTCCGCTCTCTAAGAAGTGACTCAGGGTGTCGTCGTTGTTTCCAGAATCCTCTACGTTTGGAAGTAATGGCAACGGTCGTATTTTGTTTGGCAATCGACAAGACTTCATTGGCTTTGCGTATAGCGTATCAGTATCTTTGTCTGTTTGCTTACTTTCCAAGTTCTCACGTGGATCTCCGTATGAGTCCAGTCTGGCAGTCGCCCCCGCGGGACACATGTTGAAGTCGAATTCAGATGACAGGCACATTGGGGGCACATTTGCACCGTCATATTTACAGCGACGTTCCAAATCATCAACCGTGCAGAAATCGCTTTCCACATCGATTACCGCGTCATTCACAGAGCATGTGGAAGGAACCTGCTTTCCGCGATAGTTGGTTACAGGTCGCTGTTTCTGCGCGTTAGTAGGATCTTGGCTACTTCCTAAATCGGATGATACATGTCCCTGACATTGACCGTTGACTTGGATCTGTGATGATTCGTTTGAGGTCAATGACGTTGTTCTCATTGGAATTGCATTCAAATCATTCATCAAATTATCATCACCATCGGAAGGCCTATAGTTGAGTCGACTGTTTTGTATTTCATTGTATCCTGCTCTTAATTTCAACATCTTATTCCAAAATATACATAGTGACACAATCATTATACAACTGAAAATTACGAACATGGCCAAAAACATGATTATGTATAATATGTTCATGTTCTGAAGATTGTAGAATGTTTCTTTTGTAGCACTATCGTCAGTATCAACTGTATCATTTACGTTATCAGAGAGTAGAAACGCAGTTGATGATGGCAGGGGGTTCGGAGGGTGAGATTTAGCATCTCGAGTGTCGCACTTGAAGCTTACTACCAGCATTTGGTCCGATGATTCCTTGTAAATTATCCTGATGACAGAACAGTCATTGCTAATATTGTAATCGATCAGGATCCTTACAAGAGAGTGTACTTCTACGCGATTGTTCAGCAATCTGCCACAAATGATAACTGCTTCGCTTGATTCCTCATGATATGAGTTCAAACTGTTTTCTTTCTCAGAAATATTCAATTGCATTAAACCATGGGATTCTGTGATCAAGAACACCGCATTATTTTCTCTAACATTTCCACAATCGACGAAGGCGTTATGCCATGTTTTGTCTTGCACTGAAAATGAGCAATACATTTTGTGGTCTCCGTTTCCAGTGGCAAGGCATTGATTAGGTATTATCTTGGTTAGAAATTGCTCATTCGCTTCAAATATTTAACTTGTTTTAATGCTGAACATTTTGTCTGATTTTAAACTAGTGTTCTCTATTGGTGTGCTTATTTTGTTTGTGCTCAAAGTCCGATTTTTATAGATCAGACTAAGTTCTCTATTTTTGTAGTTGAAGTTCAATTTACAAGAAAATTCAAGATCTCTCAAATCTCTTAAGACAACTGTACATGTTGGCCCTTCACTGACTGAGGGATAGACGCGTAGAATGATATAAGATACTAACCAATCTGTTGGAGTGCCTAAGGATGTGTTGTTCGTTAGCCCGACAAAATATTTACCTCCGTCGGCTTTTGACTCAACTTTGATATCCAGGAAGAACTTCTTATCTTCTCGATGTATTTTATAAAGATCAGAACTATCACATTCTTGAATTGTGCAATTTCCTAGTATCCGACCATCTTTTATCCACATCACAGTCTCTCCAGTTTGTAGCTGTCGATCTAGTCTGCAATGAATTGAAAACTGCGTTCCCTGCATCGCATATTTTGTATTCGTCGTTTTGCAGGATAGTGACTCTGTCTGCAGGAAAAACATGGATGCGATTAGCAAAGTCATCCAAACCCCATGGAGATCCATGTTCGTGTATTTGGTACATTAACACAGAGATCACAGCAGATTACAAATATATAATTATATTGAGTATGATTGATTATAATTGCAGTTAACAGTAATTTTTGCAAGTGCCTCTCAAATCAACACAACATGTAATACCACGATCAAAACACAGTCTTAATAATGTCCGTGACACTCGTTGAAAAGAAAGGATAGCGTCTGATGATGAAACAGTCCAGCCTACAATGGCATAGGTGTTAATCACAACAACCTGTCAGCTGTAAAATGTTGAGATACTTTATTTTGCCCACTCTCTTATGATTGATTACACATTGTCAGCCTAGTTTTGTTTATCGTTTCGATTTATTGAAGTAATACTGATAATGATCACTGATAATTGCGAAGCTACAATAATAGAGGATATTATACTGCGCATTACAAGTGTGTATACAGGTCTGTATACCAGTACCTGACAAAAGAAATAGAGGATAATATGAGAAAATGAGAAGGTAATAAACTGTTATTAGTAGAAACTAAAACATACTGAACAAACATGATTCATACTAATGAAAAACAAAATATGTATTAAAACTAGCATAACATACTGACCATAAGGGTTACTGATACATTTACATAGTTTGTCCGTAAGAGTACCAATTCTTTTTTGTTTCGATTCAAGGTAAGGGTGCTTATAATGTATCATACCAATAATGTATATGAAGCGTTATTATGTATTTTGTATGAGGCACGCAGGTATACTGCGACTTTTGGATGCTAGTCAATGTCAAAAGTGTCGATCGTACAGAGATCGTAAAACTATCATACCGATCATACTTTATCATCTGTATGACCTTTGGGGGAAATTCTGACTTAAAGTAAGCGATTCCAATATAGTACAAGTTTGGGTTAGGGTTGATTTTTATTTCATATCACATTTGTTATAAACGATTTCAAATAGAACATAACATAACATAACCATGATAACACGGATTTAAAGTAGAAAGACGAGGAGAACATCTTTTATTAAAGTACATAATACTTGACTTATTTGGTTAAAAGGGATTTAGTAATATTGTCCAAGTACTCGAAACTTCCTTGGAACTCTAGTGGTTCTCGCATACCTTGTTGTATTCGTATTAACAATACAATCATGGGACAGGTTTCGGTTTTTCAAATTTCCCTTTCGTTACAAAGATATGTACGATCGAAGTATTCAGATAAGAAAAACTCCCGTGGGGTTTGAAACCGTGTACAAAGTGAGTGCAGTGAGTTAGTGAATATCACTTTGCATTTTCGCTCATTACTTGGCCATGCAATGTCCATTTGACTTGAAATGTTCACACAATACCCTGTCGACATTATGAGATAACAACAATATACATTGCATCAACCATTCATCACTTTTTGCACATGTCAACAAAGTTACTAGATCCCTTTAAAAGTACATAATACTTGAATTATTTGGTTGTACGGGATTCAGTAACATTGTCTAAGTACTCTGATGGTTCTCTTATACCGTGTCATATTCATATTAAAAATAAAAGCATGGGACAGGTTTCGGTTTGTCAAATTTCCATTTCGTTCAAAAGATATTTACGATTGAAGTGTTTAGATGTTAAACTGTCTACGGGATAATTTAAGCCTTGTACAAACTAAGTGCAATGAGTTAGTGAATATCACTTTGGATTTTTGCTAATTTCTCGGCCAAAATACATATAATTAACGTGAATTTTTCACAAATTACTTTGTGGACATATCATATAACAATAATACACATTTTATTAATCACACATCACGTTTTCCACTTGTCAACAAAGTTACTAGATCCCTTTAAGAGACCACCGAGTGCAGTTAAATGATTGTTTAACCAATTAGTAGGGTCAATATACATATTTTACGCTGCTACTGATCTTTCAAATCATACATTATTTGCAGCCGTTTCTACAGTCTGACATCATAGTCAACTCATGTCCAGTATTTCTAGAAATGTTGTCTGCAACATATCTTTGAAACCATATTACAAAGGGCAAAGCGAGGCCTAATACCATTACGAATTATATATCAGCTATTTACATTACTATTTACAAGTATTTTGATCGATTTACACAGTTCCAAAGCGAAGCATGTTATATGAAATTGTGATTTATCATATTCGTATTTGTATTGTTTACTAATATATAATGAGTATAATAAGCTCAATATTAATTTAGACCTGTTGTAATTACATGATTTATTTACAGCAAAATTGTCTAGTTATTCATTTATTTTATTTTATTTCATTTATTTTTGTTTAATTTCCAACATATAATAGATTTACAGTCGCATACCCAAAAAATGTTATAATTTTACAATTAAAGTCAACATATGAAAACAAAATTAATAAAACTAGTGGTTGGAAATGGAGAGCGCTGCTAAAATGCGACGTTTGTAAAATGCAGCGCTCTCAAATTAGTTGCAGTGGTACTACTAAAATGAATACGTACTAAAATTAAAATACATGTACTACAAAACTTCAAGAAAATGCTACAAAAGCTACAAATTTAGTCATAGTATAACAGGTCACCAGCAATACAATGTCCAGGATGATCCAGGACGACTATACTATGACTGAATTTCAAAGGACCCATTGTCCTGATGCATATCATCAGAACTCAGCGGATTGACTGGATAATGAAAGAAAACCATTCGAATAACTCCGGGGACCATAGCAACACGACAATATGTCTGCTAGTGCAAAATGGTTTAACTGGTTACTGGTAGTCTTTGTCTGTTTAGGCCGGACTCAAGTTGAGCCACTGATGATAATTCGGGCCATTGTTTCTTGCATTTCATATCACAATCTACCACCTTTAAGGGGAAACATTTTTATTTTAAGACATTCAAAATCAAAATTATCAGAGGTTATAATGTAGTATAACTATTCAAGACTACAACACACATGCTATTCATTTTCTTTTCTACACAAAATTTGCTGTTACTGATGTTATTTTGTCTAAATTAGTTTAAATAAATGTTGTCCTGTTTCCTTAAAGTGGCTTTATTTTCCGTCATTATTTTGTATTAAATAACGCAATACATTAATTAAGAAAATCATGTTATAATGTAATAACCATTACGTTTCATGAGTGTTACCTAAGCCTTTATGCGTCCGAGGCGGTGTTGAGAGCTAAGGGCCTGCCCGAATATGTTATAATGTAATAACCATTACGTTTCATGAGTGTTACCTAAGCCTTTATGCGTCCGAGGCGGTGTTGAGAGCTGAGGGCCTGCCCGAATATGTCATAATGTAATAACCATTACGTTTCATGAGTGTTACCTAAGCCTTTATGCGTCCGAGGCGGTGTTGAGAGCTAAGGGCCTGCCCGAATATGTTATAATGTAATAACCATTACGTTTCATGAGTGTTACCTAAGCCTTTATGCGTCCGAGGCGGTGTTGAGAGCTAATGGCCTGCCCGAATATAACCATTACGTTTCATGAGTGTTACCTAAGCCTTTATGCGTCCGAGGCGGTGTTGAGAGCTAAGGGCCTGCCCGAATATAAGCCTTTATGCGTCCGAGGCGGTGTTGAGAGCTAATGGCCTGCCCGAATATGTTATAATGTAATAACCATTACGTTTCATGAGTGTTACCTAAGCCTTTATGCGTCCGAGGCGGTGTTGAGAGCTAAGGGCCTGCCCGAATATGTTATAATGTAATAACCATTACGTTTCATGAGTGTTACCTAAGCCTTTATGCGTCCGAGGCGGTGTTGAGAGCTAAGGGCCTGCCCGAATATAAGCCTTTATGCGTCCGAGGCGGTGTTGAGAGCTAAGGGCCTGCCCGAATATAAGCCTTTATGCGTCCGAGGCGGTGTTGAGAGCTAAGGGCCTGCCCGAATATAAGCCTTTATGCGTCCGAGGCGGTGTTGAGAGCTGAGGGCCTGCCCGAATAGCCTCTATGCGTCCGAGGCGGTGTTGAGAGCTAAGGGCCTGCCCGAATATAAGCCTTTATGCGTCCGAGGCGGTGTTGAGAGCTAAGGGCCTGCCCGAATAGCCTCTATGCGTCCGAGGCGGTGTTGAGAGCTAAGGGCCTGCCCGAATATAAGCCTTTATGCGTCCGAGGCGGTGTTGAGAGCTAAGGGCCTGCCCGAATATAAGCCTTTATGCGTCCGAGGCGGTGTTGAGAGCTAAGGGCCTGCCCGAATAGCCTCTATGCGTCCGAGGCGGTGTTGAGAGCTAAGGGCCTGCCCGAATATAAGCCTGTATGCGTCCGAGGCGGTGTTGAGAGCTGAGGGCCTGCCCGAATATGTTATAATGTAATAACCATTACGTTCCATGAGTGTTACCTAAGCCTTTATGCGTCCGAGGCGGTGTTGAGAGCTAAGGGCCTGCCCGAATAGCCTCTATGCGTCCGAGGCGGTGTTGAGAGCTAAGGGCCTGCCCGAATATAAGCCTGTATGCGTCCGAGGCGGTGTTGAGAGCTGAGGGCCTGCCCGAATATACCAAAGTTTGAGCAAAACCCACCACATAGTCTGCGAACCTTGGCTGGCAAAGTTCGATTTCTTGCCAGTCAAGGTTCGCTTTTTGAGTTTCTTTTAATTCTTTGATTCCTTTTCCAAAACGTCCTGGAGAAAATGTATGTATGTATATGCGTTATATAAGATTATTAAACTTTTTAAACAATACGAAGGATAAACCGTCATCTGTATGATTAAATGCAGAACATAGAATGTGCTTTATGTAAGTGCACAAGTTAGTTTATAAACGTGACAGTCAGTCTCTCTAATATTACTTCTTTGCTGGGCGTGTCATATCAAGCATCTCATATTCCGATGACGCGAACAGATCTTCCAAGGAGACCACTTCGTGTATTCCTCCCGGGATCCCTGGGAGCATGACATCTTGCGCGGCGGTCTCCTGCTTGGCATTTCTATCACCATGGGCTAGAGGAAGCTGTTCATCCATATAGATCTCATCATCTCTCTCAGCACCAGGACGACGGAGGTGATCATATAAATCAGATGAAGATTCATATCTAGTGACCGCTGCGGCACTCGCTCCTTTGCATTCAGCATTACGTGCGCCATCGTTGTACGGAACAGCACGATATTCGACAAGAGGAGAGTGTGACGGGATGGAATAGGCAGCCAAGTCAGGTCCTCTTCTTGTAGACATGGCAGAAATTGCGCTATCGATGTTTCTATCGAAGGAAATATCAGATGGGTTGGAATAGATTGCCAGTTCAGCGACCGTAGATATGGTAGAGACGTTGGTTGTTTCCCGGAGAGATCGTGTGGGAGAAGCGATACCTGATGGTGGCATGAATTGCTCTTGTTTCGGGAACAGGCGTGGACCCTTTATCGTCCAATTGTCGGCCACTAGATTTGGTGGGTTTCAGTAGATGTCAACCAGTTTTCAAAATATGTTTCTTGAAAATTGAATGTTTTTTTTGTTTACCACCAAATTAAATTATATTGCTTGGACAATTAATCATCTTAGTAGAAAAGTGCAAACCATATCCTAATAATAACTTATGAAAATGTTTCTCCCGACCGAATTCCGGGAGATACATTATACGCCTATGAGATAACGAGAGCTCATTGTTGCAGTCCTCATAGTCAGTGTGACGTTTCCATTGATGGGCAACGTGTTGATCTTCCATAGTACATCTGAAAACCTCTGTCCTCTTGTCTTCTCTGGAATGTGGTTTGAGATTCTTGATCACATCATCATCAGTATCAACATTGAACATGGAAGATCTGAGATCCCCAACCCTAAGATCGACATTGTTTTCTTTGTGATGTGGTTTGCGGTTCCTGATAGGCTTGGCGTACAGACTCGCGATATCATCTTCAGTAGGAAGACCCGGTTGATCGGACATACCCCGATGCATACCAAATGACAAGTCACCGGTGGTCAAGAAGGAATCAATACCAATTTCGCTGGAATCGGAACCTCCACATTTTGATTGTCCAGCAAACCTTTCCTTCTTTCCAGAAGAAGCTTCTTCTGTTATGATTGGTTCAGGCTTGAGATCATCAACAGTGCAATACACGTTGTCATGGGGAACACCTTGCCCGTGTCCCTGAGAGCCCTCCATCCTCCCATTGCTACCGTCTTCTCCTCTGAGACCAAATGGTATCTGCGATGCACCCCTCTCAGATACATCCGGGACAGTAGAGTAATGCTGGGAAGCTGGAGAAGGTTGCACCACCATATTTCCAGAATGGATCCTCAGAGATTCCGCCTGATTGTAATTACTGGCAATATCGCTGGACGACTGTGTATCGGGTATATTTCTCCTACTGGTCATTTCAATTCCATCACCGTCATTTAGACTACGATCTTGCTTTCTTTTATGGTATTTGCTTCGGCATGTCTTGATGAGACGTCTAATGTGATACACTCCAAAGAATAAAGTGCAACAAGATGTAGCTGTCAGTGCACGGAAAATCAACTGGAGATATTTGGATGGGAAATTGTTCAGAAGGGATGTTAATGTCACTACATTGATACTCGGCACTGCCTGGCTCGTATCGTAATCTGAGTTTGTTGATGAAGAAATCTGCGTTGTTGGTGGAAACTTCGGATAGGGTTGAGTAGGCCTCAGCGATTCCGAAATATATTGTTTATCTGGTCGAGATGTACTGCTTAGAATTGTGGAAAGGGATGCATATCTTTCACTCACTGTTTCTGCCTCTGGTGTTCTAGTAGCTATATCAGTTGTTGAATGTGGCAGGTTGTTGTCATCCAGTACAGGTGCGGTGAGATTCAATACCAGCACTCTCTCATTCGGATCCGAATATATGTAATATTCCCCGGAATCAAACATAGATGAATGATGAGTCAACTTGAACGTAAAGCACAACTGTTTTCCACAACGTTCGAAGCCAAACATGAACCGGTTTGGTCCACTCGAATGACAGGTAATGTTACATACATTTCCTGAAACATAATGGTCTCCAGAGAAACACCATTCATTGGCGTTAATACATTGTCCAATCGTAACATTATATCTACTCCATTCAATTTCACTATTTTTTCTTAATGTTTTACTTAAACTACAGATCGCGGATATTTCGTTGATCGCTGATTCTGTCTCTCTGACAGACGAACACTGGAATGACTCCACCGCAGAGATGTGCTGCGGAATCAGGGTAACAAGCAAAAGTAGTGAGCACGGTGACAATGAAATCATGACGAAAGCTCAGTGTGCAAACCAGTAGAAATAACTGCCCGAAGAAACGGATTACATGATATTGTCAGAGAAGATAAAAAGATTCATACGATCGTGAAAAATTTTGAAGATGAATGTCGCATTAAATTATCGTGGCATGAAATAGTAGGGTTTGAAGATTGAAGAAATAATTATTATGATTTGTTTTTGCTATAGTCATCGGAAACCGAAGGAGACGAAATGAAAGAAGATATTGTGATATTGATACCATGGCAAAAGCTCTCGAACTTCAAATGTGACGAATATATTGAATTGCTTATTGTTGAACTGCTGAAACTGTAAACATTATTTTCAATTCAGATTAATTACGCGCCAAACGATAACGAAAATGAAGTAACTAATGATAGTAAGCAAATAATTACCGGTGGTGAAGGTGATGGGACAATCTATCACTTCCAAGGCGATCTGGATGTAGCTATCTTTCCGAAGCGAAGCTGAGGAAAGATAGCGTATACATTCAGATCGCCGAGGAAGTGATAGTTTGCCATTGCCTGAAACCAAAAGGTGATTATTTGCTTTATATTCCACATTGAACGGTAGATCTAAGCAGGCCTAGTCTAACGCAAGTCTTAATTACAGCTGTTAGTGTTACTACTTAGTACTAGGTTTGATCTACTTACCAACATCAATGTTATTCCAATTTCCAATGTGTATGTTGTTTCCAGCATTCGCAATAATCTTGGAACACTTTACTTTCACTCTCAAGCAAAAAAAGTTCCATTTCAGCTCCGTTAGAACTCAAATCTTACGTCGAACAGAACAAGCAATTAAACAATAACAACGCAGCAAACCGTGTACTGTTATACTATGTACGATACGTATGCATACACAGTGCATGCATATGTTTAGCGTATGAGCTTGAACAGTGTGCTACGTACCGTGTACTGTATGCACAACGAATACAATTAAATTTGTAATTCGCGCGCATAGAGAACCCCGCCACATCATTTGGGTACGGAATTTGACTAGCCACACACGAGCTCCACAGTCAAGTCAATGCAACTGCAGTGAAAGTGCGTTGCACTCACTAGATAGTACTTTTTATCTAGTGAGTGCAACACACTTTCACCAAAGATATCTACAGAGTGTAACGAAGTTTTCTTCTCCCATCAATGATGGGCGAAACTATGCTTCATCACGTGATTAACTTTTGACCAATCGTAGAGCAAGATTCTTAGTATGTGGAATATAATTTCTTATATATTGTTAAATGTCTAGAATTAAAAGTCTAGAACGAAACAAGACATTTGCATCAAGTGGTCTCTCAAATAACGTTGTCTTTGTTCAATTCTGCCCACAGGCCAAGCCAGCATAATAACCTCTTTAGAAACGGGAGTATTATTACCCCAGATCACTCGATTCCAGACAAGCCAACACAATATTGTTACAATGTGCATGCTCAACTTCCCGTGGAGCATACAACCAATGTCCAGTGACGAATATATTTAATTGCTGCTTGTTCTAATGTATTCCGGAAAGTATTAAATGCTAACAATGAACACATCATTTTCAACTAACTTCAATTACCCTACAAACGTTTAAGAAATTGTATCAACTGATAATAGCTTCTTATTTGTTGTAATATCTATCATGATCATAGTTAAATTACACCTGAGTGCATTCAATTAATAGTCAAGAACGAAACTTGATATTTCAATAAAGTGCTCTCTCAATTGAATTGTCCTCCTAAAATGTGCACAGGCCAGTCCTCGCAAATAAGTTATAATCACTATGTTCCATCATAGTCAACACAAAATATTTACAGTGTGCAAGTTCAACTTCCCTCGGATCATACAAACAAACGCACAGTCACGAAGACGCGTCGAGCTAGTAAGACAATTAAAGAAAAGATGGAGACCAATACTAATAATTGTAACACGACACTCCTAAAAATCTTGCCCCCACTAAGTATTTATTTGCAGGCTTTACTACTCGGACATACTTTTCAAAGGCAATAAGAAGTCACTAGCCTCAAATATCTAGTTTTGTTCTAGAATTTCGATTGATTGTACTCAATTATTAATTACATAATTATAATAATTATTGAACAATGATGAAACTAGCATTACTTTCTCAATTCTTCATTATTGTACTTCATTATTAATCACATAATTATAATGAATATTGAACAATTAATTAGAAACTAACAGTACTTTCTTCATTTCTAACACGTCTGTCGCGTGATCGATATTGATGTACTAATGACCATTTTCAACAATAACGACTGTCAGGAAAATATTAAAACAGTGATTAATTACATGGATCCTTCATTGTTGATATATTGATGTAATTTGATGAAATATTACTCAGATCATGTTTGATTGCTTCATATTACAGACATTCCCGCTACAGTCGTGCGTCATAATATATTGCTGCTTAACCTTTCCCTGAAACCATGAAGACTTTTACGGGCAAAATTGACTATATTCAATTCATATTTAATTCCTCGAATTGTATGTCTCAATAATAGTGCTACTATATAAAAGCCTCTGAACTCAAGTTCTTCTTGGACCACCCGTGATTTATTCCCTTTGGACACTTTTTAAGGCCTACAAACTGAGCATTCGTCATGATTTCATTATCACCTTGCGTTCTGTTTCTCCTTCTTACCATTATTCCACGGCAGCCCGTCTCTGCTTTCCAGTCATTCCAGTGTTCGTCTGGTAGAGAGACTGAATCAGCGATAAATGAGATATCTGCGATGTGCATCGAACGTAGAGTTTTAAGACCGAATAGTAAAATCCAGTGGATGAAGAATAATGCCACCATAGGGCAATGTCATTCCGATGCTGAATGGTGTCTTCTACTTACACACTACCCTGGTCCTGACCAAAATACTTGCAATGTAACTTGTTCATCGAGCAAGCCGAATCATTATAAGTTTGGATTTACAAAGTGTGAAAAGCAGCTTCGATTTACGTTTAACCTGATTCACCAAGCATCACCGTTCGATTCTGGTGAATATTACATTTATTCGAATCCGAATGAAAGAGTCCTTGTATTAAACCTCACCGCACCTATACTGATTGATGACAACCTCTCACATTTAACGACTGACATATCTCACAAGACATCAGATACAAATAACCTGGGATCAAAAGCACATGATTTCTTCCCGGCATCAACAATTAGTGTGATTGAGAAATATAAATCCGTCTTTACAAGCAAGGGATCTCGAAATTTGCCAAGTGGACAGCATGCTTCGGGAACGCACCAGCCAACTCGGATTCCTGCGGATTTTGACCAAACTATACATGTATCTTCACCTATAGATTCAGACTTTGATCCGAGTCAGACAGTGTCTAGTACCGATTCCGTGACATCAAGCCCCCTAACGCAGAATTATCTCTCCTTCGAATATTTTGCATTGATCATATTTGTACGAGTTGTCACGTCATTTTGCACTCTGTCGTTTGGAGTGTATCACCTTGGACGTATCATCCAGACGTGCCGGAGAAAATGTCATGAACGGAAGCATGTTGAGAGTCAAAATGACGATGGAGGTATTGCAATTACCGTTTTTAGAGACTTAGATGCACCATCCCCCAACAATATCGCGAGCAATTTAAATCATGCAGAATCACAGAGGGACTTTTTTGGAACTGTGGTGGTACCACTTGTTCCTCAGCATTACTCTACCGTCCCGGAGGCATCTGGGAGGGATGTGCCACGGATATATGTTGGTCCCAGGGAGGATGACGGGGGAAGTGGGAGGTTGGAGGGCCCTCAGGGACACGGGACGGGTGTTCAGCATGATAACGAATACTGCACTGTTGATGATCTCCAACCAGATCGCGTTCCAATGGGAGCTTCTGCTGGAAAGAAGGAAAAGTTAGCTGGACGTTCAGGATTTGGATATTCTGATTCTAAGGAGCTTGGTATTGCTTTCTTCTTAGCCACCGGTGACCCGTCATATGATCTGCATCAGGGTATGTCAGATCAATCTGGTCTCCCAAGTGAAGATGATGCTGCATGCCTGTACGCCAAGTCTATCAAGAACCGCAAACCCCGCCCCAAAGAAGACAACAAGACTGAGGTCTCCAGATCTACTACGAAAGATGAACACATCCCTCATCATTGTAAACGACACACCGACTATGAGGATTGCAACAATGAGTTCTTCCTATCTCAGAACCGTATCATTTATTTGCCAAAAGTCGGTCTGGATAATCATTTTCATTCGTTCATGCTACATCGTTTTATTTTGTTTTCCAAGCTACGGGTTCAATGTATTCAACAGTTTAACAACTTGTCTGCAATTAGTGCATAGTTTGCAACCACAATAAGAAAGTAATAAAGTGCTTGATATGAACAGCAATAAACTAATTTAGTGACTGACTTTTGAGCAATATAGGGTCCACTTTTGGTCCAGAATCAAAACCTTATGTCATCATCAGCTACCGCTTCTCACACGTGATCTCGCCAAGAAACAACCAACGTCTCTTCCATATCTACGCCCGCTGAACTGTCTATCTATTCCAACACATCTCCTGTTTCTACTGATATAAACCTCGTCGGCGCAACTTCTGCTGAAGGAGTACTTGACTTGGCCTCTGATTCCACCCATTCCCACTCTCCTTTGCCTATTGTCACCAATCGCTCTGTCCATTTCACGGATGGCGCACATAAAACCGAGTACACACGAGCGAGTATCGCAGCGGTCACTAGATATGAATCTTCATCCGACTTGTATGATCACCTTCGTCGTCCTGATGGTGAGAGGCATGCTGATATCAATGTGTATGAACAGCTTCCTCTTGCCCATGGTAGCATAAATGCTACGCCAGGAAACACCCTCAAGGATGGTGTTTCCTTAGATGACCTTTTCGCATCATCTGACTACGAAATTCTTGATATGACACGTACAGTAAATATTAAATAAGATACCGTACACCGGCGCTCACATTTATTAAACTAATCTGTTCACTTACATTACAATTGGATTGTATTATTATGATATTGTGAAATATGTGACAGGAAGGACGAATCAAGTTTCATGATAATATAAATAAATTAAGAATGATATTTGAAAAATCACACAACATAATTTTTAAAAATTAATTGAACAAAAATGCAGTCGCGATAAAGAAAATGCAAAAAAAAAGTTAGTCGTCAGCATGGTCAGTGTCGATGCGGTGTACTCACCTAGTCATGCTAGTGTTGATTGAAGATGTACACTACTGATAAAGGCATTCTGATTTGTCGTCACGGAGTAAAGACAATAGTAGGATATTAGGATAGCAGAATACATAATAGTGGCCAACGTTTACCTATGTGTGAATCAGCTGTGAAGAATGGGAGAATAACAAAATAAAAATTTTCCAATAATGCATTCTGTTTGAATTGATATCGTTAGAAATGAAACTTGCTTAAAAAAGAAACATTGATTTATTTTTAATGCTGACAACTTGTGCTATGCATTTTATTTGAAAAGAAAGTGCTGAATTAAAATCGAATATTGTGATAGTTTGATTATATTTTGGGAAAAGACTCTTTTCTCATATTTTTAAAAATGTAATATTTGTAATAATCTAGTTTGATAATGACGTTAATCTTGTAGCATTTTATACATAGGCGTACATTAGCGTGGCGTGGTCGAACTGATTGAGGGAGGGGCGCCCGAATATTGGGGGCACACCTTATATAGTTCTATATTGTTACACACATTTTCCCTTTTTTTATCAACGTATTTGCGTCAGGTGCCTTCCCCCGAACACCCTCCTTAGCAGCACCGCCACTGATTTCGTAATATTGTTATCATATTTTGAACGATGATTTTAGTTATCAATCACACATAAACTTTTTTCGATCATTATTCGTAAAAAGGGTAATTGGTAAGACAACAAAAATATCACTATATTCTCTGAAAATTTGTGAATGGTTTGAATAACTATTTGCTTACGTATATATACTATACATGCTAAAATACACGAATGGTACACGCTGTTATATATAGATTGCTTTGAACGATACAATACGGATATCAATATTGCAAGTCTCATTTCGAGTAAAATAGGGAATATTAACAACGAACGCCATCTTAGCGGTAATGAAATTGTATTACTACAAGCAACCGTAAGAATGTTATTGTGATGTTTCTTCGATTTTCAAATGTGCATCTGGAAATCCTCATAAATTGTTAACGAATATTATAAATGCCATTTACATTATATATTATAAAACATTTGACATTTTTGTATTAAACCATTTGTTAATTTTAAGTAACCAACTTAATTTCTAACATATTTCCAGATAACTGTATAGTGTGTAAAAGCATACAGTTTAATAAATGCCCCGTACACATGTCAATGTATCACTTTTTTTTACTTGCAATTTGATATATATTGAATTGGTAAATATCTCTGTTGTGTAATCATATTCTTTGTAGACTATGAATTTTGATAAAGCTTACAACACTCGCACAATATTTCACGTAGGCCTGCATGATGTGTTTTGACTATCTACCCCATTTTCCACAACTCGTGTATAGTAAACAAATTGTACTCGCTTATAAACAAATAAATTGAGCTGTACTAATGCAGGTAAATGTTCTCTGATTTACGCTTGCACTTTATTTCCATGCATTATGAATAGTCGAGAGGGGAAATGAGCGCATGAAATGGTTGTGTGCAGGAAAATGAATGTGTTGTCCTCTACAGTATAATACATTATGCCATCAATAAGTACACATCAAGTGCACTTTTTTTTTTACTCCACTTGAGGATATTCCAGCCAGTGGCTCACGGTACCGATGATAACGTTCAGACACTTCCGGTCACCCATTCTGCCCTTGTTGATAACATGTAGGGAGACTGCAGAGAAATGCATAACACTATAGCCCACACCCGGTGGTATATCTCCACATTGGCCTTGTATACGCATGATCGTTCACAATTTCGCGAACAAGGGGTACATTTTCGTATGTGTTCGCGAACCAAAAAAATCACGGAAACGGGATAAAGCAGGCGTATGTATCTCATAAACATGTTTGCGAAATTTGAAAAATAGGGTACCTTTTCGTGAAGGGCAATAAACGGTATTTTATCTGTTTACTTGACGTCTTTAAAATGGGGTTTATTGGTTAATGTGTACTCAAAATGTTCCAGAAATAGGGTAAATTTGTAATGCCGATTGTACCCGTTTTGTGTTAAAAAGGGGGACCCGTGTAATTTGCTGAAACATGTATGCGAAACGCCGCAAATATGGGGTCATATTCTCCTCCAGAACGATCATGTGTCCTACTATTTAATACGTATACCGCCGGGAATTCACACTGCCCTTTATTATGATGCTTGTTTAGCCTTCTCCCGTGCACCATGCGAGTGAATACAGGAACATTGTAGCCGAGGGACGAATGAAAACTGTCCCGAATAGAAAACTCCGAATTCTGCCTAATAATGAAATAATGGTACATAAATGCGTATTCGTCCCACGAATAAGAACATTTTGCACTACTTTGAGGTGCACATAACATGTTTTACCTTGGTATTGACGGTTTACCCCTGCCATCCCCCGCATTGTATACGCCTCTGCTGGCTATGCCACTTGGACATAATTGCCCAAAGACAATGGTTTTTGAAAGAGAACTTGTCTCAAATATAAAGTTTGTGATTAAAAGTGAGCAAAGAAAAATGGGATTCCAACGGGAATGCACTCGAAGTATAATTGCTACGATAATGAGTATTAAACAATAGATTAGAAACCTCCATTCCTTGCAACATGTTCTTGAACGTTTGTCACGTGATCAAAATGTCGTCAGGAAGACATTTACAGCAAGGATTAATTACACGGATTCTTCACGTTTGAGGTTTCGATATCACTTTCCATAATATTGTTCATATCCCTGGATATTTGCTGCATATCACAATCATTCGTCACAATATCTTGCTGGTTGACATTGACTTGGAGCAACACATACTTTCTCGGACAAGATTAAGACAACATATTTCTTGTTTTTGTGTTACAATAATATAGCAACATACATATACACATGTATATTTTCCCAACAATTCACGATCTTCTTCATGATCTTCTGAGCTCTTGAACTTCTAATTCATCTATTATCTGTTTCCCTTTTGCATATACCTACAAACTGATAAAAAGTCATGATTTCATTGTCCCCGTGCGCGCTACTTTTGCCATGTTTGCTCCTCACCTCGATTCCGCAGCACATCTCTGCGGCCGAGCCGTTCCAGTGTTCGTCTGTCAGAGAGACGGAATCACCGATAAACGAGATATCTGCGAACTGTGCCATGAGTGGAATTTTAGGACCAACCAGTGAAATTGGATGGAGAAGATATGATGTCACAATTGGAAGCTGTGTTTCTAATGGATGGTGTTCTTCTAGAGATATTAAGATTGTGGGATCTCAATGTAACATTGCTTGTCTTTCTAGCGCACCAAATCGATTCAGGTTTGGATTTGAAGTTTGTGGTGAATTGCTTTGCTTCACTTTCACGCTCATTCATGAGTCATCTCGAAGTGATTCTGGAGAATATTACATTGATTCTGCTCCGTATGAGAAAGTGCTCGTATTGAATCTCACCGCATCTTTTCTACTCCGCGACGAAACCCCAGTGACTGACATTTCATCTAAACCATCAGCGACGGCAGAAGTTACTACAACAAAGGCTAATACTTCCCCCTTGGAACCAACGTCCCTCTCTACCCTCTCTGCAAGGAGGTACGTCAGTCCTTCGCAAAGCGGTCAGCATCATTTGGAGCCGCATCATCCAACTAAGATTTTCAAACAGTTTGAAACACAACCACAAGTGTCTTCATCGACAAATGAAGATTTTTATCCAAATCCGAAAATATCGAATGCAACTACCATGACATCCCAAATCTTGATAAAGAACCTTTTCTCTTCTAAATATTTTGCATTGTCCACATTTGTCCTGGCTGTGACGTCTTTGTGCACTTTGTCGATCGGGGTGTATCACCTTGCACGTTTCATAAAGTCATGCCACAGCAAATGCGAAAGGAACCGGGTTCTTATTCAAAATGATAGTGCAGAAATACAAATGACCAGTATGAGAGATATACCCGATGCACAGTCGTCCAGCAATATTGCGAGTAACTTCAATCAGGCGGAATCCGTGAGCATTCATTCTGGAAATTACTCTACCGTCCCAGAGGCATCTGAGAGGCGTGTGCCAGAGATACCATCCGGGCAGAGAGGAGAAGGTGGGGATGATTTGGTGGGCTTTCAGGAAATTGGGAAGGGTGATTACCATGACAACGTATACAGCACTGTTGATGATCTCCAACTAGATCGAGTCACAAATGGAGAAGCTTCTTCTGGAAAGATGACAGTATTTGGTGGACACTCACGATTCGGAGGCTCTGATTCCTACGAGCTTGGTATTGCTTGCTCCTTGACCAGCGGTGACCCGTCATGTGGTATACATCAGGATGTGTCTAATCAACCAGGTCTTCCAAGTGAAGATGATGTTGCATGTCTGTACGCCAAGCCCATTAAGATCCGCAAAGCTCGACCCAGAGAAGAAAATGTCGATGGTAGGGTTGAAGATCTCAGATCTACCCCGTATAAAGTTCATGATGATGTGAATCCTGGATCCATTTGGGGCAAACCAAATGGCACTCAAGATCAGCATTTTGATCATCATGGGACACGTCACACCGACGATGAGGATTGTAATGAAATGCGCATTATGTGTTTGCCGAAATTCGGTCTGGAGAATACTTTATATTGGTTTATGCTAAGACGTCTGAGTTATTGTTTTAGTTATTGTACTTAATTAATGTATGTTTTGAAGGATATAAGCAAGTAGGCAGCATATAGATGTTAATGAAAGAAACATATTCATGAAATATGTATAATCAAATACAACATAACGAATTCCATGACCGACTATTGGAAAATATAGGGTCATCCATTGGTCAAGAAGCAAGACCACATCATGTCATCATCAGGTACCGCTTCGTCATCAGAATCTCTCCGGGAAACAACCAACGTCTCTACCATGTCCACGGCCGCTGAACTGGCGGTGTATTCCAACCAATCTCCTGTTTCTAGTGATAGAAACCTCGTCGGCGAACTTTCTGCTAAAGGTGGACCTGACCTGGCTACCGATTCTGTCTCTTCCCACTCTCACATTTTCACCAACCCTGCTGTTCACTTCACTGATGTTGACCCTGCTGCTGATTACAGAGGAGCGAGTGGCGCAGCGGTCACTAGATATGAATCTTCTTCCGATTTATATGATCACCTCCGTCGTCCTGGTGATAAGAGAGATGCTGATGAGATTTCCTCGTACGAAGACCTTCCTCTTGGTCATGACGGCAGAAATGCCAATCCAGAGAATAACGAGGTTGTTTTATTGGATGATCCTTTCGCATCATCCGAGTACGAACTTCTTGATATGACACGTACAGCAAAGAACTGAAGACTGCTGGCTTTCACATTCATTAAACTAACTTTTGCACTTGACACAAATTAGGAAAGTAGACGATTTGTATCGTTTCATTTAATATCATGTTATTCTAAATAATTTCAGCATATATATATATTTTTTTTTTATTGAACAGCAAGATAAAATAACATTGAATTAAGCTTAAAACTCAGTCGCTATACCAAAATTAAACAATGGAGACACCAATATTGGTATGATTTACTAATTCAACTAGTTTTAATTCATGAATTATACCAATGTTTAGTACTTCTGATTTAATCGGCACGGATAATAAAATGTAGAAAAAAGTCAAAATGTTAAAATGATTGGTAAGGATTATAAAATTAAATAAAAATATTCATGAATTCTGTTAGACTAAAATTGTTCTCATCCACTTAAATTGGTTTAATACATTGAGATGTTAAGCACAGAGAAACACATAATAATGTAAGAAAGAAAGCCACAATAACTGTGAAGTAGATTTTATATACATTTAATGCACTTTTTGTATGTAATTAATTCCAATCCTTACAACTATGGGTTCGAAATTGTACTTTAAAAGGAATACGATGTAAACAACGGTGCTGCTGGTTCGTTTACACATGCATGTAATGTTGGAAAAGACTTCAATGTATCTTTTAGCAAGTTGGTTTTCTGGTAGTAATTGTAACTATATTCTGTAAATATTGCTATCAAACTTTGAACGTCACTTTTAGTTCTCAATTTAAAAAAATGTATGTCTTATTGATTTGTATATAGAATTTAGAATATTTACATTTACATTAAAAATAAAACGTAACTCCTACAACATGTATAATGTACTCTGCAATTTTGTTAAAATGCTTGAATTATTATTATTATTGTATAGTAAAATACTCGTTGTTGTTGATACATCGCGGCTTTGAATGTTTGAACTATAGATGAAAATACAAAGTCTCATTTCAAATGTTCAATGAGCACGAAAGATAACTTCTCAGCTATAACGTCTTTGTACATGTATACTACATATAATAATGACATAGAATAATACTCATAATAATTATATTGCTACGACTATTATAGTATACTACTACTATTAATGGTACTATATGAACTATACGAATAATATTGTATCACTAAATGCGCAAATCTGGTTGAAACGCGCATATTTTCTGACTCACAATTAAGATTCAATCAATTGTATATATTTTGCAACGGGGCCAATACTACTATTACTCTGGTGCTTGTTATGATAGTACATATGAGAGTAATGAAAAAGTGATAAGGGATATGCTGAGGTTATCATACGTTAATGTGGTCTTAAAATATTCACAAATATTAGTCGTTACAGAATCAGATTAATTATGACATTATTTGTTTAATTTTAAACAACCAACTTAGATGTAGAAATATGCGGTATATGACATTGTATTATTCCTTTTTTATTTACTGTTTCTTTGCCTTTTGACTTTTAACAATTAAATGAGAATTAAAATTATGGTTGATTTTAATGTTATATTGAATGTGTATTTTCCGAACAAAGTTGTGTAAATATTTGATTAAGTAAAATGTGTTTTCTCTCTAGCATAATGACTGGTATTGTTTTAATGATCATGTGCAAGAACAACTGGTCACGTTGTCACATAACAAAACATTCCATTTGGTTTGGAATTATTATATACGTGTTTCATACAGGAATCATTGACATGATATAGAGGAATACATTACGATTTTTGTTTAAAAAATGAAATTTATAAAATTGATTTAAATGTATTGATCTTGTTTATCCTTATTTTTACAATCAACTTTTTATTCATTTAAGCAAAAATATCACAAATATTGTTTGCTCATTATTCTAATAAAAATGTTTCATTATAATCTGCGTTGAAAGTATTGTCTTGTTATATCTATTCTCAATTGTACTTTCTCAAACTTGGTACACTATACAATGACTGCAAATTCAATTCCTAGTGTTGGTATATATCCAGCCGAATACTGAGCGGGGTAAATGGAATATATCATGTTGTATTGTCTATAGGTTAATACAAATCAATTTCTAACACATTACACACAGAAAAATACAACATCCATGATACATACAATTAATACACTTCCTTTGCTTAGATAAGATACCAACAAAGAAAACACACAAAGTTCGTTGGGGTTCATATCAATACGTATTTTATTTTGAATTTCACAACTGGTTACTTGCGATGATACAAAGGCTGTGTAAGATACAATGTGTATTTACAATGGAAAATTCAAATGTAAATGTTTCCTGAAATATCCTAAGTGTTCTAGTCATCTGTTGTAAATCAATCATGGAGATGCAAAAATACAGCGAATGAACCCGACATATGATAACTAAGTTGATTTTAACAGCAAATTTGTATAATGGAATATAACATTCGACGTTTCCTGTTCTGTACTTTGTAAAATCATTGGTTTTCCGTGAAGAAAAAACAACAACGTAATATCACTTTAAATATTATTTCAGTAACGTGAGCATTCATATAAACATAACATCAAGCTGTAAGTGCAGCATTAAACATGTTGTTTGAGCTAAAAGTTTGTATACCCTAAAATATCACAAGTGAACACTAAATATCGCGGATATATCATAACAGACTGTGAAACACACACTAAAATAGTTTAATTGAACTGCTTTATTTTAATATGTTAGTGTTGTGAGCCTTTTGTACATCCGTTCAAAAAATAGTAACTTGTGGTATACACGAACAATGTACATAATGAATTAGACAACATTTTATATACAAACTAGGGTATCAATATAAAATACTCTATTTACAAAATTACGCCGATAAACAATACCCAAAGTAAGACAAGGAATGATTGTATTTTATCCATTCTTACTTTTAAACTTTCTGAATGGTGAAGTATTGTACTTTCTTTTTCTGAACACGGTATAAATGCTCGCTACCAGTCAGTATGACGTATTTCAGCAAGATTGTATATATACTTAAATAATCAATTATCAATGATCAAAATACATGACCATGATGACTGGAAATTGAATTGATTAATCGTGCCAACAAAAAGTGTTAATCATAAACTCATGACTGGAAATACTTTAATAAACTAGCTTAGAGTGAGCATTATTTTTATATCGTGTTCCCCCCAAAATAGTGCAATACTTCATAGTTAATTAATCTGATATCCAGTCGTGAAATGATCTTTAAAGGGTACCACCAGCAAAAAAATAATATTCTTATTATAGAAAGGTAACATCTTTAGTATTCCATTCCATCAACAAGTTCACAAAAATATTTTTTTTTCAGAAACAAATATATAATTGGAAAACGCATCACCATTATGAAGCATGCGTTCATGCGATCTGAATTGCGAAGACTGGCGAAGACTAATGTGTGCGGAGCGAACGAATCGCCCGGGATTATATTGCCTACAAACGTACGCGTGAATAGCATTGGCGCACTCGCAAATGTTTGGCCCGTATGGAACCAGGAAATAGTAGTGGTTCCGTAAGTAGTGGAAATTAATTGCTTTGTTTATGAATTACACAACACTTTGCAAAGTGTTGGGTATCTATTTGATATCACAAAACGGTACCAAAACATATAATAAGTTGTTGTTCTTTGCCTGGTGGTCCCCTTTAAAGGGTACCACCACCCAAAACTAATATTTGTATAATAGAAAGGTAACATCTTTAGTATTCCATTCCATCAACAAGTTCACAAAAATATGTTTGCAGAAAAAAAATATATAATTGGAAACCGCATCACCATTCTAAAGCATGCGTTTATGCGGTCTGAATTGTGTAGACTACCGCGGGTGCAGCAAACGAATCGCTCGGAATTATATTGCCTACAAACGTACGCGTGAGTAGAATTGGCGCACTCGCTAACCAGGAACCAGGAAATAGTAGTGGTTCCGTAAGTGGTGGAAATGAATTGCTTTGTTTATGAATTACTCAACCCTTTGCAAAATGTTAGGTATCTATTTGATATCACAAAACAGTACCAAAACATGTAGTAATGTGTTGTTATTTGCCCGGTGGTCCCCTTTAAGTGTGAAGGAGGAGGCGTTCGTTTTGTGTTGTGTTTAATTATTTGACACACATATTTATTTTAACTTTCAGTCATGCATTTTGATGATAATTGTTGATCATTGAAGTTTGTAAAAGTTTGTGGTATGTATAGTTTTAAAAATGAATCAAATGAGTGCCTTCTGTCTATCATTGGTTTACATGGTAAATGGTAGCGTGTAGTGCAGCCATGGGTTCTACTACGATTATTGTCTTATAGTTGGTGCAAACATTTCATTCAGTGTCTAGTATGAACGGAAACGGCAAAGGCTTAGGGATAATCATTGGTTCTGGAGCGGTTGACTTCAAGCCCCAGCGAATGAGAGCTGTGTTTACAAACATGTAACTGTAGGGATATCCGCCATCAATGTCGGGTTTTTCCCAAGCTCAGGACGCCACGAATCATCAACACAGATGCCTGCTTGGCGACTCGCATCGAACCGATATGAAACGATTGATTTGATCGTTGGGCGATGACAGCGATAGATTAAAGCGTTTACTTGTCGTCAATGGAACACTGTTCCGGAATCCTCGATTCTTAATGTGGAATTTAGGAATCGAGAGCGTTTACACGCTCAGGATTTCCAAATGTGCGTTCAGTTTTGTGGTTAACATTGTCGTTGATATTACAGTACGCCCCTTCAACCACTTCGATTTGCTGCCCGGGACTCCCTTCAGGTGCCTTTGTCGCCACCTGGTGTCGTTTTTGGCATGTATTAGCTTCTCCACCTGTGGCAGGGAAAATGCTGGGCTTTCCATCAGATATATCTTGCATGAAGGAAGAAGAAATCAAACTCCTCGTTTTTTGCTCACCAATATTTGTTGCCAGGGGCGATATTCCAACACTTAACTCTGGAACTATTCCATATGGTGCGTATTCATTTGACATCTCCGAATTGTGTCTGACGTCTTTCATAGGGTATTGGTCAGCCACCAAGGACTCCATGTACTCGTGCGTCAAATTCAGACTATTAGAATCACGAGAAAGCTGCGAAAAGTTTTGAAAGCTGTCGTTTGAGTCCAGAGACCTTCGATTGCCAATATTGCTTCCGTGATATATATGATTTTTACTTGCAAATAAACTATTCCTTTGCCACCTTCCCAGTATGAGACCAGTGATGGTTGCACAAATTAACAGAATAGTAGCGGATATGGCAAGCGTAATACTGAGGAGTGTTGTATTAATGGCCGAATTGTTACAGGTACATGAGTAGTTATTGTTTTCAACCGTTTTGTTGTGTTCTTTCACAACACCTTGACCAGTATCGTGTGGTTTGCTTCCGGAATCGGGTTTGGTCTCCAAGGAACTTGGTGTTCCACTTCCAGCTTCACCTTGCGTAAATATGAGTTCCGTAACTGTTTGATCGGCTGTGCGGACTTCATCACTTGAGGTTGCTTCAAGTCTGTCCACAACAAACTTCATTACAAGGGGTTTATCAGCATGGTGGAGAATAATGTTATATTCACCGTAATCGGATGGGTGCACCGGGTCTCTGATAATGAAGGAAAAACATTTAAGCCCACACAATTCAAGTTTGAAATGATGCTCGATTTCGGTGCTGCACCAGACGTGACATTCAGTCGGATCACAGCCCTCGGAAGCACAATGCCCAATCGCTGTATCATCAGATTGGGTCAATTCGAACGTGAAATCTGTCGTCAAGTATTGATCTGCGATGCACTGAACGACGACGCTCGTTCGTTCTGGTTCATGATCATCCTTTCTTTTACACTGAAGAGACAGTGAAACACAAGGACTGGGTAAAAGAAACAAAGACAGTGCTACCAAAAGGATGATGATTGGGTGCCCCATCTTACTACGATAATTCTATGTATTGTAAGCTTTCTCTAAAATAAGATGGAGTGTTGAAATCAGTGGACATGGAAGCCTATGCACAATCATCAAATGCACTGCTATCTTAGTTCTGCTGCACATAAACTCGTGATAATTAATGTTTATTGGTATTGCACTATTTGTTTAGAAAATGTAGAAACAGGAAGTAGAAAAAACAAAAAGGGCGTTTTTCTTTGAATATCAAGATATGATCAAGGGGCGTTCTGCTTACTATATGTCAAAGTGGTAATCGAACGCCTACTTTAGTAGCTTACCCAATTAAGACAATTATTTTTATAATAAATATTAGTTTCACTTTATAAGTATCCAGGGTGGACTCAACGACAAATTTTAGATTACGTTGTATCTATTTTAAATGTTGAGGTTTTCTTCTATGGGGCACAAAGCAAAACTATACACTTCTGTAGATAGTTTCAACTTTCGAAACCCTTAATGAATGGTTCAGCAGTTTGTATTTCCTATAGATAAGTACGTGTGTTATACTTTTGATTTCTACTTGAAGTAAAAGTGTGTCTTTTACATCCCATTGCCCCCAAAAAACTTTCCAATTCAATTAATGTAATAATTCCTTTTTATATTTTGTGCAGTGGTACCTATATATACTGGACTTGAGTTTTTGTTTGCCAACAGTACTACATGTACATTTATGTCTGCATTGTTACCTGCAACAAAGTGTCTTCTGCCAGATAATATCTTAGACAACCTGTTGGAGACTGATGTTGATTACTTACTGACTTTTTATTGTCATTTTGAGTTGATTTACCAAAGAACTTGAACTAAATTTTGGTGCAACATCTTGTGACAATTGAAATTGACAAATTTGATGCAGCATTACAACTACAAGACTACTTTACACTTTCCATTTTGGGTATTAGTTTGTTCCATTGGCACCTTTTGTATTCTGTATGAGTGAACGATGAACTTTCAAGATGGCAGCTGTCGACATGACCAGCGTGACTGTACAACAGGAGCTACCCGTATCGGAAAATAAAAAAGCAAGTACCATTAAGAATTACACGAAGTTCACTACGAAGCTTAAACCCATTAACTGAACAATCTAAGAGTATGCCGCATAGATCAAGTACTGAAAGCATTGTTGGTGATAATGAACAAATCATTTGTGGAAAATGTGACGCAGAAGTGACACTGGACGATGACTGTGCAATGTCAACTGTCGTATGTGACGTGTGTAAAACATACTATCACCAGAAATGTAGCGGTCTTTCAGATGAGCTGTTTGGAGTCATCAGTAAATACGGAACAAATGGCACCCAGGAAATACCATGGCACTGTTATATTTGTAAGAAATATGCCAAAGCAATGATGGATGAAATGGTATACTTAAAAAGAAGGCAGGACAAGCTAGAACAGGAAGTGAAGCAGGTCAAAGAACAACTTAAGTATGTGAAGGAAATGAAAAATCCAAGTGTACTAGACCCGAATGAAGATGCTGGTCTGCACGATGCTGTGAAAGAAATGCTTGAGCAGGACAAGAGACAATTGAACATAGTGGTGCGCAACATGCCTGACATCACTTCAGACAGTGCGCCCAAGGCTGTACTGAAAGCCGCCAAAGATCTTTTCCAGAATAAGCTCCAAGTCAGCCCCAGCGACGTCGAGAAAGTTGATACTATACCAACAGAGAGGGGCGTTCTGGTGAAAGTAAAGATGAAGAACACAAAAGCCAAACAAACAGCATTGACTAATACTAAAAGCCTGCGAAACGATGATGTGTGCAAGGATGTGTACTTGAAACCAGACCTGACCTACAAACAAAGACAGAAGGAATCGGAAATGCGCCAGGAACTCAAACGGCGAAGAGAGAGAGGAGAAACAAACCTGAAGATAGCCAGGGGGAAAATTGTGGAAACCAAGCCTCCCCCAGGAAAAGAGCCAAAATAAATGGTATTTTAAGCACCAGCACCTTTGTAAATAGAGCACCACTGAAGCACCCTGTACCTGCAAGTACAAGTGGCAATTTTAACGAACGAACAACTTTGAAGGAAAGTTACCACAAAGAGTGTTCACAGCTTTATGATTTTATCAATGCAGTGCAAACTTAAAACTTAGACAGCAACATTGGAGCACCTAATCTAAGTGAGCAGAACACCCACATGGATAATAGAGACGAACAGACCTTGGCAGATGAAGGGTACCTAGGGAATCGTGAAACGGACCACAGGACAGCTTTAGATACAGGCAAAACAGATAGACATAAAACACTTACAGGTATGAGAAAGAAGCTGAAGTGCCTATTCACAAATGCCCAAAGCATTGTCAATAAAAGAGATGAGCTACAGACTTACATGGAGGACGAGGAACCAGATTTAGTTGGCATAGTAGAAACATGGCTACACAGTGACATAGCAGATGCAGAGATACAGGTCCCTGGATACCAAACCACCAGACTTGATAGACAGAACAGAGCGCATGGAGGCATCCTACTATACACTAAAGATGGCATAGATGTACAGAATAGAGAGAACCAGGAACTATCAGAGTATGATGAAGGTGTGATGGTGTGACATTTCAAGTCCAGGATCTGAACTAGATTTACTACTCGGTATAGTGTACAGGAGTCCAAACAACTCAAATGATGAGAACGACCGCCTTAATCAAGTTCTAAAAAAACTTAACGATGAGCAGAAAGAAATCATGATTATCGGAGACTTCAACTATAGAGACATAGATTGGGAAACCATGCAGACATCCTCCAGCAGATCTGAAGCCTTCATGGAAGTTGTAATGGACAACCTATGGACTCAACATGTGACTCAGCCAACAAGACAAGAATCTCTCCTAGATCTGGTCATTACATCAAACCCTGACATGATCGATGAAGTAGAAATCATAGAGCATCTTGGACGCAGTGACCATAACATGTTAAAGTGGGATATTAACTTTTATGTCAAAGTGGATGAATCCTTACCGAAGAGAGACTTTAGAAACGCTAACATTGATCAAATTAAATCTGAGCTAAATGATACTGACTGGAGAGAACTGTTAAGCAACAAATCAACTGAGGAAGCATGGGACATAACTAAAAGGGATATCAAGAAAAAGATTCACCAACATGTGCCCATGAAACAAGCTAAGAAGAAGAAGAAGGCTTTGTGGTTAACAAAAAGAGCACTAAGATTTGTTCGCCGCAAGAGAAGAGCTTGGAAAAGATACAAAGCAAACAAAGATTGTACCAAACTGAAGGAACACTACAGAAAATGCCAGAAGGAGGCAAGCCATGAAGTGGAAATAGCAAAAAAGGACTTTGAGAAGACTCAAAAAGCTTTTATGCTTACGTAAGATCAAAACAGAAGGTTAAAGATGGCATTGGACCGTTGAAAAATGAAGCAGGGGAGAAAATTCCACTAGGTCAGGAAACTGCCAATGTCTTGAATGAGTACTTTGCATCTGTCTTCACAAATGAAAACCAAGATGTACCAAACCCTGAAAGAATATTTAAAGGAGCTGAAGATGAACTACTAACTGAATTTGAGATTACAGAGTCATGTGTAAACAAGAAGCTGAAAGCACTGGATCCATCCAAAGCAGCAGGTCCAGATGGAATACCACCAGCCATTCTAAGAGCAGCAGCAGATGAACTTACCCTACCCCTGACCCTTATATTCAACAAGTCACTGGAAGAAGGAACAGTACCAACAGACTGGAGGTTAGCACAAGTTATTCCGTTATTCAAGAAAGGCACCAGATCCAAACCTGATAACTACAGACCAATCAGCCTGACATCAACTATTGGCAAAGTACTGGAAAGCATAATAAGAGACAAAATGACGGAGCATCTTGACAAAAACTGCCTCATTAATGACACCCAACATGGCTTCAGGAAAGGGAAATCCACAACTACAAACTTGTTGGAATATCTGGAAGTCATCACCAAAGCTGTTGACGATGGAACACCAATGGATGTTGTGTATCTAGATCTAGCCAAGGCATTTGACACTGTTCCCCACAAGAGGCTGATCAAGAAAATCCAGGCACATGGGATAGAAGGAAGATTACTTACATGGATTGAAGCCTGGCTAAACAACAGAAGACAGAAAGTTGTCACCCAAGGTGCTGAATCGACCTGGAAACGTGTTACTAGCTCAGTGGTTCAAGGATCTGTCCTAGGCCCGATATGCTTCCTGATGTATATGAACGACATGGAGCTAGGACTAAACCAGACCTCAACTATCAGCAAATTTGCAGATGACACCAAGCTGATCAACCCAGTAGAAACCGATGATGACATCAATAACATGCAGGACTCTATCAACCATCTACAAAATTGGGCAAGCCGTTGGCAGATGAGGTACAATACAGACAAGTGTAGTGTCATGCACTTTGGCCACCAGAACCCCCATCACACGTACACCTTGGGCGACAAACAGCTCAAAGAAAGTACTGAAGAAAAAGACTTAGGAGTACTTGTAAACAAGTCACTGAAAGTTGCATCCCAGTGTGCTGCTGCAGCCAAGAAAGGAAACAGAGTACTAGGCATGATCAAGCGCAATTTCACCTACAGAAGCAAGGAGGTGGTTTTAAAATTGTACAAATCACTTGTGAGACCCCACCTAGACTATGCCATTCAAGCCTGGAGCCCTTACTTGGAGAAGGATAAGCAGATCCTGGAGAAAGTTCAAGCCAGAGCAACAAAACTCATTCCTAGTATCCAGTATTTGCCCTATGAAGACAGACTAGCTAGACTGAAGCTGACTACTCTAGAAAGGAGAAGAGAGCGTGGTGATTTGCTACAAACATACAGGATTATGACACAGATCGACAAAATAAAACCAGAAAACTTCTTTGAGAGATCAGAATACAGCAGAACAAGAGGCCACTCCATGAAGTTCACAAAGTTCCGAAGCAGGCTGGACGTCCGGAAAAACTTCTACAGTCAAAGGGTTGTCAACATATGGAACAAACTCCCACAAAGTGTAGTCCAAGCCCCCTCACTCCTAAGTTTTAAGAAACAGTTATCCAACTTGGGTTTTTAAAATGGGCTCAAAAGGGCCCCCTAAACCCTGCCACGCCAAACTATCTACTCTTACGACGAAGGTGGTGAGGTGTGGCCTTCAAGGTATGTTCAAGGTATGTATCATCAACAACAACATCATCATCATAATCATCATCATCATCAACAACTTCGTCATCATCGTCATCATCATCATCATAATTATCATCATCCTCCCTCTGTCATCATAATATTTCCGATTTTGACAAACTCTTGGATTCGAGCATGCAAACGGTCCATGCAAACATAACCGTTTCATTTGATATTTTAACAATATTTATTCACCTTCGAGGTTGTACAGAATGTTTTTTGCAATTATACAGACCTCAAACATACACCAAAATATAGGTCACAAAAAATATTGGTCTATATTCTGCATTCGATTAACTTTATGTGATAAACTTATGTACAAGCGTGGCCTTGTACTTCAATCTGCGTTCTGCGCAAAAGAAAATACAACAACAACTTGTTCGAAATGAAACAAATAAACTAAAAATAAACTTATTGAGGATCTTTCACTCTGCCTTTATTTTGATCAAAAGTTATGGTAGAAGTGATAGCAATAAAGAAACAATCGAGAAAGAACTCTTTTATTTACAAAATAAAGTGATCAATATCTTCCCAAAAGTTACATTTCAAATTATGCTGTGGTGGGGTGGTTGTGATGGGGGTGTTAGTAGTAGTGGCGGTGGTTGTTGTGTGGTGGTGGTGGTGGCGGAGGAGGTGGTGGTGGTGTTGGTGGTGGTGGTGATGGTGGTCGTTGTATAGTGGTGGTGGTATAGTGGTGGTTTTTTTTGTGTTTGTTGTTGTCGTTGTTGCTGTTAAAATAAGAAAAATAAAGACGAATAATATCTCCTATGTACTTTCTTGGTATTCTTTTTTATGTTTTGCTATTTTTATTGATTTCATGTGGTTGTTGTTTTTGTTTTATCTTCAGGTGTATTTCTCTTCTGGCTGATCTACGGTTATTACTACAGCATCATGGACCATTCGGGCATCAACCTCGACCCACTGTGGCCATGGCAACCAGCCGTTCTCTTCCACGACAACCATCACAAGTAAGAACATTAATTGCTGTACTTTTACAAATAATAAGTTAAACAGTACCCTATAAATAAAGAAACTGAACCAGTTTAATGATCCGGAGGTCTCGGGTCGATTCACGTGGAAGCCGATTAATTTTCTTTACTCGTTTTCATTATATTTACAGTCAAGTTGTGTTACACAAACTGCCTAAATGACAAAGTATAGAGGATAATAGGGAAAATATTTACATGATGAAGGAGTCAGCCCTAAATTTTAAAGGGATTATTATTTCATTAAGCAATTTAAACTTAAGATAATAATACAATTTCCCGTGATGATACCGACTCCCATGATTAGATAAAAAGAGAAAACATATACAATAAATTATAAATGATGTAATATTCATATTCATGTAAATAAGTTGTTTTATTTATTTATGTATTGATTGTTTGTATGTATTTATTTATTTATTTATTCATTAATTTATTTAATATTTGTGTATGTTTGTATTTATGTATCTATATGTCTATCTATCTATCTATATATTTATCTATCTATCTTATATATCTATCTATCAATGTATTCATCCATATATCTATATATCTATATATATATTTAACTATCTATTTATCCGTCTATATATTGATTTATTCATTCATTTATTGTTTTCTTTACAGATTTTTCCACTGCAATTTCGGCTTCAACACTGAGCTTTTCGACAAGTTACACGGCACCCTCATTAAAAAGGACAGACAGTACTCAGAGACCATATTTGGTGGCCAGGGCGCCCCCAGACGATCAGAACAAGAAAGGAAGGCGAAATGACGACCGAGCCACTGAAATAGAAATCAGTAGATTGAGCGCGGCAGCCGGTGGTTGATATCATTCGATTTTACCCGCCATTGATATGAAGTGGAAAGCACTGATGCAGCATGCGATGCGATCAAGAGTTGAGCGTGGCGGTTGCCATGTTTGTACTCTTGTAACGATAAATCCCACGCTGAACTGTACGTGTCTCTCTAATTCTAATTGTGCCTATATTGCGACAATAAATAATTAATAGCATTCATATTTGAATACTTCATGTGTAACTTTGGCGTAGCCACGGGTGTTGCCATTTGTAAACTGATGGAGAAATAATGTAAACTCCTTACTTGTTAACAATGTTGATGCTACACATTTACTAAAGGATCCAAATAAATGTTTGTCTTCTCAGATGGTGAAATTTCCTGGTTAACAAGCACTAACAGCATATCATTAGAAATTATCAACTTGTTTTACTTGTCTTACGAGCGGCACTCCATAGATGTAGACCATGGTTTAAACCATGGTTTTAATACACAAACCTCCTTTGTGAATCCGGGCCAATAAGTATGGTACGCATGTTGGCTTATTGCTTCTCGATCCGTCAATCAGACGTGCGGTGCCGTCTTGCGAAGGCCTTGCGCACGGTGTGAAGCACACACTTGCTCAGTGTTATGTAGTGGGTATACGAATTTCTAGTCTATATTTACGAATGTTTTACTCGCCCTCTATAAATCCCCAAGCATTAAAATTCTTTGAATTCAATGCTTTGAATAACAAGCCACCCAGTAATTTAATAGCGATGCAAACAAGCACTCCATTACCGCAGCACTTTACTAATTATGCCTTTTGTTTTCATCATGATTATTACTATCGAACTAAACACAATGTTCGTTTTTTTTTTGTAACGCTCTCTGTATCATTCTTCATGAAGATAACTGACGTGTACTAATTATTATGCAGACAAGACCAACATGTCATTTATGGGATGTCTAATGCAATAATTATGTACTGTACAACGTTCAACCTGATTATTATAATTATCTCTCATTTCCCCTCAACTAAAATGTTGATGTGCGCTTTAAGACGATCTCACGTCACGGGGGTTTCCCCTTTCTTGAAGGAGGGGAGGGGGTAAATTGGGGTACCGCCGCGCCCAAGCTATAGTGAATATGATTAGTACTTTTGGCGAAAAGACTATAATGCCGATCGTTTAACTCTATTATAGACTGTGTTGTTGCTTCATATTAACATTTAATTGCTTCGTTTGTGCATTTTCTATCGCGCTGATTCCATAGTTCCTTACAGTATTATATACGTAGACTTGAAGCCGGATTGGTCTATACTGTAGACTGTAACTTTTATTTAACCTCCGAACAATTTATGTCAGTCATAATTATGTCATTAATCGATGTATTTAAACGTGGTCGGTGGGAATCGATTATAAATTATTCAAAGATAACCGACTTGACAATTTATATACGTATGTATAGCAGCAGTGTTTTGTGAGAAAGCTAAATCGTTAGCGGTGGTATAGGCTACACTGACGTGGCAACGAATAGTGAACATCGGTATTATAATAATATCTACTTTCTAATTCGTATGTTTTATTTGTGTCATGCATGAATGTTTAATTGTAATGTTTATTATACATTATATTTTGTATATGTGTGATAAATGTTAACTGACTAATTTGTATATTAAGCATCGATGAAAACGACCTAATAATTATGCTGATAGATATTATAGGTTTTCCCGCTCAATTTCGCGATTTTGTCATTCAAAAAAAGTATCAAACTGAGCGGGAAAATAATTAATGTTCAGTTATTATAGGTTTTCCCGCTCAATTTCGCGATTGTGTCTTTAAAAAAAGTATCAAATTGAGCGGAAAACCTATTATATTAAACCTGATGACATGGTTTACCTATAGCAATAATTATGTTTAGTTAGTTTAAGAAGCCGCGTTTTCTTTTCGTGTTTACATAATTTATGATAAAAAGATGAAGAAGAATAAATACGTATTTTATACATTTATAATAAGTGAGGGAGTGTTTCTGAAAAATAGAACAATGTATATGAATGAATCATTTCTGATTTTCTGTCTCACTTCATAATAGTAATTATGCCTGCTCTATAAAACGTAACCGGAATCCAATTATAATTTCCCATCATGATTTGTAAAAGCTAGGTTTGGTTTTTTTATCTCATTAAATCGATAATTGCCCTTCCATTTTCTCGTGATCATTAGGTTTCGCCTCGATAGTCTAATTGAGGATAATGCGTAACGCGCGCAGATTTTAATTACTGTTTTCATTTATTGCAGAAACTCCTGTAAAGTAGACTTGATAATAATGCATCTTCCCCTGGTAATTATGTTACACGGTACACATTTCGGGGGGTTTGTATTAGGCCCAGTCGAACGTGAAAGAAATTATAATTGAATTTAAGCCTCCCGTGTACCTCCAGAATTGAGGAAATTATGAACGGGTGATTAGCTGCATTAGCTCGGGCCCGTTATTCTCTTGGCGCGAATAACTAATGGACGAGATGGGAAGACGGGGAGAGGGGGTAAATTAGCGCGAGCGCATCGCAATAACAGATTCCATTATGACTGGATAACGAGCGTCTGAAAGTACAAATCTAATCAGCGCTTTGTTCATATTTACACCCCCTTGAAAATTGTTTATTATTATGGGATGGGACAACAGCGGCACAGTTAATAAAAACACGCAAATTGTTAGTAGGCTATGTCGTGATTTGGTAATGCGATTGTAAGGGAAATAAAAACAAATGAATTCATTAATTTAAAAAAAGGCATTTATCACTTTTGATTCGTATTATGTAAATTGGTTAATGTGTTCTCCATGCAGTTACATAATGTGTGACGAAGTGATGTGACCATCAATTTAATGAGCCTTATTTCTTCGCAATTCTAGTAATATGTCTACACCAAACCGATTATAACAACATATCCGTATCTGCAAGGCATATACATAACACACCTAATTTGTGAACAGATTATAACTGCACTTGTTTTTTGGGGGTTATATTATTTCTTAGTATAGGTTAATAATGGCAAATTATAACGTCATTAGGACAAATATAATTAAGTAAAATCATACGTGTCCTGTTCGCATAAAATGATGCCATGCTTAGTGTGTGGTATTGTTGTTGTATTTGATTGCGAATGACGTTGAAATAAGATTAAACAATACTAATAATAATAGATTACAAAGCACTTACTACAGAATTTCTAAGCGCTGTATCATCATAATTACCCTTGGTCATCAAGTACAGTTCAAACCCGCGTTTTGAACATTATCTCAGTGCATTATCTCAACTCCCTGGGGAGCATTAAGGAACATGTCAAAATGAAAACAGATAAACATTCATGGCATTTCGTTGTATATTGAACACAATCGGAGACGTTTGTTGCGTAGTAGTACGACTATGTATTTGCTTATTATGTTCATAATTATCGCTAACCTAGATTTCTTACGAATAAAACTGTAGACTTTGTATCTTCTTATACATGTATCAGGCCCGTAGCCAGGATTGTTCATGGGGAGGTGCGTAATTTACAAAAACGGGACAGAGACCACTTGCCAAACATTTTCGAGACCGAGACCACAGACTGAGAGACGGTGTAAGACGGTTAAAATGGTCGAGACCAATAAAAAGTGGACTCGAGACCGGTAAAAAGTGGACCCGAGACGGGCAAAAAGTGGACCTTTCTGAATTTTTTTTTTTTTTGGAGGGGGGGGGGGGGGGGGGGGGGGTGCGTACGCACCCAACGCACCCCCCCCCCCCCCGGGCGTGTGTTTTATAGTTAAAATGTAAGAAATTAATATAGCCTATATACATGATGACTGTATTATATTGGCATAATTCGATTTGAAATGAAACCCAAAAGTATTAATCATCAACAACGACAAAATAACAACAACAACATTAACAACAACAACAACAACAACAATAAAATTACCTACCTTTATTCAGCAGCTCATGGTTCCGTGATGCGTGCAAAATGTCAAAATGTTATCTCTAGCGCCCTCACATGACTAAGACGTTCCTAATCCTCATTTTGCCAGTGAGGTGTAACAAATGTGTACACACTATTGAATTACGCGTGGCATAAACTGGCTTTGTGCGTGAAATTAGATTAGTAGCTGTCCGGAAAGATAGGCTATTTTGAAATCATTCACATGAAAATATTAAACTTAAAGTAGCACGACGTTGTATATCCAATTCAGAATCTACGAATTATTTTTAACTTGGTAGCGAACCCGAACATTCATTTTGTTATTTGTATATGTTTAGACCACTTTTATCAAATCATCAAAACATTGTGAAATGCAGTTTGTCATACATCCTGAAAGAAAAGAAGAAATTTACTTAGTAACATGGACTGTAAAGTAATTCAAACACACGCACGCACGCACACACATACACACACACACACGCACAAACAACACATACATACACATACGCGAACACACGCACGAATACATATATACACACACACACACACACACACACACACAAACACACACACACACACACCACATACGCACACACGAGCGCACACATACAACTTTAACATAGTATCGAAACTACCTAGACATGAAACATGTACAATTATTTGAAAATATGAAAATCGTAATACAAAATAAATGGTGTGAGTAGAAAGGCGGAGAAAATTGCTCAAAATCAAATATAAAGTTTGATACCCCCTTATATCATAGCTAATGTCTAGAGTATGAACGGGACCTGAGTCGTACCTCATAAAAGAATCTTCATTATAATTGTTATCTCTTTAGATCTTTCTCCGATCGTGTTAAGGCAGATTTACCCTTTTCGGCTGACAAGATTTTCTCCTCTTTTTTCCCCCTTCTTCAATTGCTGCTTCTCTAGCTTGCCTAGCGACCGGACACAATTCGAGTAGTGAAGCCATGCGGTGATGCCCAGGAAAAACGTTTTCATGGGGCTTTCGAGGGACGAAGCGGCAGAGCTGGCGTGGTCGCGGGAAAAGTCCGGCCGCGGAATAAGACTGGGCAGTGCAATTTAATGGGATTGCTGCTAACTTCAACTTTCATAGCTTTAGCCACCAAATTTAATCAGAGCCATTAAATCTAACTATAGCCACCAAATCTAACCTTAGCCACCAAAAATAACATACAGCCACCATATTTAGGGTTATGGTTAGGGTTAGTTTTGTTCGCAACCATATTATTGAAAATTGAAGTTAGCAACCAAAAATAATATATCGGCAAGTCGGACAAATTCCGCGCGCGTTTTTTTTTTAGCGGATTGTGACCGAGGCCAAGATCCGCGCGCGGAATTTGTCCGGCCAGTCTTATTCCGCTACCACCGGACGGGGGAATCCATTTTAAAGATGTTTCGGATTCGTAAATTAGACGCGCGGTGTAATGCAGCATGCAGTGTGCACAAACCATCGATATAAAAATATATCGATGGCACAAACTAGCCTAGTTCAAAATGGGCACACTTGTCTTGCCCCGATAGAATTAACACTGGGTACGCCAATTTGCCCCCTCCCCCTCTCCCCCCCCCCCCCCTCCCCCCAAAATAGATTCATAGTGGAAACAGGATTCCTATTTTGTCATCGCGTATTTAAAGCACCAATGAACTTAATCGGATAGTATGTAGATGTTATATGCCGATAAGGTATCCATGCTACATCGTACATCGGTGACGAGAGAGACATATACATGTAATAACGGGATGTTAAACTATCCCTACATAGTGAGATAGTAGGGTACAGTATTTTGTCAGCCTTTTTTTATTTTGTTACTTTTAGAAGAAAGTTAAGATTTGATTATGCAATTATACAGATATATGTTTATAATGTCTTAGAGCACCCGTCTAGCGATCCGGAGGTCTCGGGTTCGATTCCCGTTCAGGCCTACCCATGTACCCTTATTTCCTCGGTTTTCATATATAAAAATGGTATGCTTTACTATAGGTTTTCTCGGCCAATTTCGTAAGCTTCTCATTCGTTTTGATAAGCGTGTCATTCAATTTCGCAAAATTGAGCTGAAGGTTTGCAATTGTGGTTCAAAAATTACATTTTGTTCATACGATTTAGCTCTTCGGCCAAGTGATTTACCACTTTTAGCATTCAATTAAAAAAAAAAACGATATTTGCATTCAATTTCGCCAACGGATTTCATGAAAGGCTGTATTACATAATCACGAATTTTCCCGCTTTAAATTGAATGACAATTTTACGAAAAAGAAACACGTTTTAAATCGAATGCAAACCAAATGTTTTCGAATGATCGTTATATGAATTCGAATGCTAAAACGCTAAATTTGAACTGCAAAATACAGCTGCGGTGACAAAATCGGCGAAATTGAATGCACACAGAATTAATTCGTGTGGCCAACTTACGAAATTGACCGAGAAATCCTATATTAAACAAACCTGATCAATACATCGTTCGTCGTTCTAACGTACAAACTCAAAATTATGTTCTCTATATATTTTCTATGGAAGTAAAATGATTAACGAAATGAAATCGTACCGAACCTACGTAGGTCCACACGTTCTAATAGAGGAAACACGAGTCCAGCAATCTTACTTAATTCAATGTACGAATTGTCATTGTTAAAATATGTAATTAGAGTATAATCATGTACATTTATCTTCTTAACTATCGCTTAGCTAGAGTTGTTGTCAGATCGTACGGTATGAAACCATAATGCAATATCATTAGTATTATACCGACAATTGAGTTTGATTAATTGAAATATAGAAGTAGTGTGGGCGTTAATTACATGTATCTGCCACTTCCAAGTTTCTTTATAAAAAGAAAACGGTCATCAATAATCATGAGAGAATCAATCAAATGGTTTTAATGTTACATGATTTCTTTTCAAGGAGATATGTAATTAAAGATGCGCCATCAATGGAAATGCAATGTTAAAGGGATCTAGAATTGTTGACATTGAATTGATCAAACTCACTTGCGTCGCTACTGCATGAGTGGTTCTTTCGTGCCTGTAGGGTGTGTTCCCCTTTATACTGTAGGATGTCTCGGTCAATTTCGTAAGTTGGCCACACGAATTAATTCTGTGTGCATTCAATTTCGCCGATTTTGTCACCGCAGCTGTATTTTGCAGTTCAAATTTAGCGTTTTTTAGCGTTTTAATTCATATAAAAATCATTCGGAAACATTTTGTTTGCATTCGATTTAAAACGTGTTTCTATTTCGTAAAATTGTCATTCAATTTAAAGCGAGAAAGTTCGTGATTACGTAATACCGCCTTCCGTGAAATCCGTTGGCGAAATTGTATGCAAATACCGTGTTTTTTTTAAATTATTGAATGCTTGGAAAATCACTTGACCAAAGAGCTAAATCGTATGAACAAAATGCAATTTTGAACCACAGTCAATATTGCAAGCCTTCAGCTCAATTTCGCGAAATTGAATGACACGCTTATCAAAACGAATGCGAAGCTTACGAAATTGGCCGAGAAAACCTATAATAGAAGTATGAAACCACTTGGTCTTTCAAATTCAATGTATCTCTTTGTTATTAAGATATTAGTTATTTAGTCTGACTATGCAGCATGTTCCCCATGAAGACTGACTAACGAGATTGAAGTTGACTATACTCTAGAAAGGAGAAAAGAACGTGGAGATGGAGATCTAATCCAAACGTACAAGTTTATGACACCGCTGGACAAAACCAAACCAGAGAACTTCTTCCAGAGATCAGGATACCACAGACAGAAAAAGAGGCCATTCCATGACACTCATAAAGAGACAGATGCCTGCTGGAAATCAGAAAAAAAAACTTTTACAGTCAGCGGATTGTCAATATATGGAACAAACTCCTACAAAGTGTAGTGGAAGCCCCCTCACTCCTAAGTTTCGAGAAAAAAGTTATCCAACTTCGGTTTTTAAAATGGGCTCAAAAGAGCCTCATAACACACCACGCCAAACTGTCTACACTCGCGACGAAGATGGTGAGGTGTGGCCTTTATATGTTCAACGTAATCAACATTGTAAAAACGTATGACAATGAGTAAGCAAATTTAATTTTGCATTCTCGCTCATTACTCCGCCGTATATGGAATTCATTTAACATGGAATTTTTACACATTGCGCAATACGGTAGATATACAGAACATGAATCAGAAATACCATAACAGAAATACAAGTTTTTAACAAACATAGTCAGTTTTGCATAAAGTATGTCAACAGAGTTACTCGATCCCTTAAGTTTTCTGTCAACAGAACAGGACGTATTTTACACTATAGTTCCCTGGACGGAAATTGGAGTTGGCAAAAGTCACGATTTTATTATTTTTTTTAAAGGAAGAAGAAGGAGGAAGAGGTCTGTTGGACTTTTATCCAAATCGCTGCAAATATTAATTGAAAAAAAAAAGTTATTTTCAAACTTGAATTTAGTGGCTTAAATTTGTGATCCTCCAAAACCAACTGGATATGATTCTACCATGGTGAAAAGAAATCGTAATGTCTCATTTAGGACCTTGTTTTTTATTTTACAAATACCAACCGTTAACACAAGGGGCGCTATGCAGACACATGGAAGATTCAACCTATTTTCTTTAAAAACAAAATGGTACATGTGATTGACCCACTTTCTAAAATAAACATTCAATAGATAGAGTTTATGAATTAAAGGGATTACAGTTCTGGGCCCCGAAGCAGAAAGAGTTACAATTAGTTGTAAGTCAGATCATGTGTTCTGAATGCGCAAATCTGATTGGTTGAAACGCGCAAATGTTCTACAATCAATTGTAACTTACAATCACTTGTATTTCTTCCTGCGACGGGGCCCTGGTGAAACTGAATTTTAGTTATTAAAACGTGTCAGATATCATTACAAACTAATAGTTATCTCAACCACACTCGAATGGTAGAAACAAAACAATATTGCAAAGTTAGCAAGCTGATTTCATTAAAATATCAGCCGTTAACACAATGGAGCGCCCTTTCGACAGCTGACATGTTCAACCATTTCTTATACAAAAATTGATAATGTGATGTTCGGTTAAAATAATGATTCAATAGAATGCTCATCAAAAACAATTCAAAGGCCACTTTGATGTATTTTCGAAAATGTGAAGGCATTATAAATCGTTTCTTTAAATATCGAATAAATGTTAGGGGCCCCAAATTTATGCCAATCTGATATATTTATGGATATTTCAATGGTTTCTGAACAGATTTTGATCAAACAAAGTTCACGTTGTCTTTGAAATCATGTGCTTTTAGAAATATTACACTCAGTTTTGTTATTACCTCACAAATTATTTATTTCATGAAGCGCCCTTAAAATATAATAAAATCCACGTTGGTATGTTTTCATGAATGTGCATGGTTTGAAGAAATATGGAATAACAGTCGCCAGCGTTGACCTTCATTCTAATGATTTTTATTTATTTGAGGATATCTCAGCCGTTACTGACCAGATTTTGATCAAACAAAGTTGGTTAGCAATCGAAAATATTTGCTCTTGCATAATATGCTTACACTTTTGTTTGCCTTTACCTCACAAATGTTTCTTTTTTGAAGCGCACTCTAAACCAAAATTTCTATCAGGGGGGCATTTCCACACCCCTTCCACTTAGTCACACTTATGCCTGCCAACGCAACATTTGCCAGTGCAAGAAAATCTCAACTGGAACACAAAATTAAACCGAACATTAACCATACGAAGCTCGTTATCCACTTATACCTCCCCCCTCCTTCTCGACGTGTCAATAACATTAATGGCGGCAATTTTTTTAATGAGGCTCAAATAACTTGATTACTTACCCCCATTTCATTGCATTTCCGAGGCGTTTAAGCGTCGATTCCACTGATGTAATTTGCTAATCACGCTGGCAACACGTCACACATTCTGAGCTCGCCATCGATGTTAAAATAACTAGAATAAATATATCCTATAAAGCTTTTCGTGGATTCGCGTACATTTGAAATGTCTTTGCAACCGCCCAATGTCTGTTTCGATGTTGCTGGTGCTGTCGCTGGTGCTGCTGTTGTTGGTGGTGCTGTTGTTGTTGTTGTTGTTGTTGTTGCTGATGTTATTCTTGTCGTCGTTGTTGTCGGTGTTGGTGTTGTATGGTTAATTGTTGCTGTTGTTGTTGTTGTTGACTATGTTGTCTGTTGTTGATGGTGTTAATGGTGATGTCGTTGTTACTACTGCTGTTGTTGTTGCTGCTGTTGTCGCTCAAGCACTCATGAGAAAGTCTTGGGAGAACCAACTTACATTGTTCTACGGAATATATTCTGTTTTATTGTACTAAGATGGCGCCCGCTCCCCTCACCCCTTTTAGGTATACATACATATTCCGCATCCAACCTTTTACATCGATGGAGCTCGCTCGTTAAGGACTCCTAAGTGCGACTTCGTTACTTCATTAGCGGAGCTGTTTTCAAGGTGATTTGAATGAAACACCCGGCTAAAGTTCGGATAATTATATTGCTAGACAGACCCCACACATAACTGTGTTACAGAATTGATGTGTGATTTAATCCAAAATTGAGACCAACAGAAATTTAAAAAGAAGAAAGAAAAACAAAACAACAACAAAACGGGGATATATCATTGTGATTAACCGCAAATGCGAGCAACAGGAATTTAAAAAAAGATGAAGAAAAAGGGATCTAGCGAGGAACAATTTTAGACAATGCCACTGAGGTAATATGGCTATGACTGTTTGTGAACTTATTGGCCCGATTTCTCATCATTGGCTCAACTTGAGACCGCAGCCTAAAAAGACAAAGACTACCGATAACTAGTTAAACCATTTTGCACCTGTGGACCCATTGATTTGTTGCTGTTCGCCACCGGAGATATTCCAATTGTTCCCTTTCATTATCCAGTCAATCCCTTTAGTTCTGCTTATATGCATCATGACAATGGGCCGCTTGAAATTCAATTCATAGTATACCAAATTGGGTCCTGGATCGTCCAGGATATTGTATTACTGGTGACTGGTTATACTATTACTGGAATGGCAAGCAACCCTATATATTCCTAAGCAGAAAAGGAGGGATTGACTGGATAATGAAAGGAAACAATTAGAATATCTCCGGTGGCGAATAGCAACAAATAAATGTGTCCACAGGTGCAACATGTATGGTAAGTTGCAATCAATTGTAAGCATGGTAGAAGTCAGAAAACTTGCGTGTTTCAACCAGTACAATCAAATTTGCGCATTTAGAACACATGATCTGACGTACAATTAATTGTAACTTACAATCGATTGTATCCCTGTCTGCAACGGGGCCATTGACTCCCGGACCAAAGCCAAAAGACTGACAGAAGATATATAGGAAGGCGTGGCAATATCGTTGTAAAAATATACTTCTGAATAAAAAAAAGAACTCTGTGTTCATGAGTGACAATTGATGTCAGATTTTATCACCTACTGCCCAATCGAAAAGCGTTCCGGAACGCCTTTCAATTTAATAATACAAATATGTCTCCATAATTAGGGAGACATTTGAACAAATCTATATAAACCCATTTCATTCTCCAGACTGTTATCATAATCCAATAAAACGACAATGATCAAGATAAGCTTGGAAGCTATCATCTATACGTGATATTGGTTGAATTTGACAAAGATACTGGATCACTTTAATTCATAGTTTTTGTGGTCGTCTCGAACTTATATATAGATGGGAACGAATGCACAAATCCACCCAAAATAACATACTGTATGGTTTAGACCGATTTAATATGATATTCTGTTATGTTTGTCAAATTATGTTGGGCCGTGCCCCACGTGCCCCCCCCCCCCCCCCCGTAGCTACGCCACTGGTGAAAAGGAAAGGATTATGGTTTATTTTCACATTTCTCATCTGCAACAAAATTCCCTTGAATAAATACCATGCTTACCCCTACAAAAACTTAAAGCGCACTCTACTCGCAAACCGACCTGCTCGTCAAAATCAATCAATAATCTCCCCGATTTAACCCGCTAAAATTGGCTTATTCTTCATCCCCAAGTGGCGAGAAAATGCCGTGATTAACATTAGAAATAGTACGGACATAGTGTGTTACCGACATTGAGTAGGGTAATGTAATTTTGTCTACGGAGTTAGCGACTCGTAATTGCAGTCCGTATTATTGGGTGAGAGTGAGAAGGGCGTTAAAGGGGTAGTACAGTTTTGGTAAGGCTGAACTTTAGTAACCAAAACTTGCACAATAACACTACAAGCTAATAGTTATAACTCCACAATGCTCGAAAGGTATAGAAAATTACAAACGACTAATTAAAAAGCCTGTTATCATTAAAAAAAAGAGCCATTAAAACACAAAAGGGCGTTCTCTAAAAATGCATTGATTTCAACCATTTTTCAAACAAAATTATGCATTATAATGATTAGATAGAGAGATTATCAACAACTATTTAAAAACCTCTTTTGAACATTTTTGAAAAAGTGTAGGCATTTAAAAAAAAAAATTTAAATCATCGAATAAATCTGGGCCCCAGATTTATTACGATCGGATATATTTATTGATATTTCAGCCGTTTCTGAACCAATTTTGATCAAATAAAGTTTATTCTGCCATTAAAATTGTATGCTCTTTCAAATTTTACACTCAGTTTTTCATTACCTCACAAAAAAATTATTTTGTGCAGCGCCATCTTTACCAAAACTGAACTACCCCTTTAAAGTTGATTTAAAACAAAAAAAAAGCTAAGTTGAGTACTACACATATCATATTGTAGGTGGGAGCCTTCTCGATTTGATGAAAAATCGTAAGATAATAATAATGTCTAATTTGAGGAACATTATTTATTAAAAACAAAAAAAGAGTTTAATGTGGTATCTACCAGACACTCCAAAATTAAACACGATTATCTCCAAAGAGGAAAAGGTGACTTAGCGCCCTTCTCTTTCTCAACCGACGAGTTCATAATAAGCCCTGTCGCGAAAACGCTAATCGAGTAAACGTACATCCCCCTTATCAACTAGACTCCAAATCATCAGTTCATCACAGTTGACTGAGTTGAGTAATTATTTAAATGATGTTGATTAGCTCGAATATTATTATTATGCAGCGTAATTACACCATTGTTCCGCATAATGATGAACGAAAGTGAAGGCAAACGAAATTGTACGCCAATTGAACAAAAAGAAACCGGCGTCGTATTTAGCCAAACGCACTTAGATCCGACTCGACTGGTTTTCATTCAAATCGGGTCTGAGTGCGTTGTCGGGATTCAGTCGGGAAGCGAGTCGGGGCCGATTCAACATGTTGAATCTGCCCCCGACTCTTGTCTTATAAGCCCTCTGCAGACAGAGCCGACTCGATGCGATTCGACTGGTTTTCATTCGGATCGGCTCAGTTTTCAGTGCCTCCCGACACACATTTTGCCAGTCGAGAGACAGTCGGATGTCAATTGGGGCCGATTCAACACGATGAATCGGATCCGACCGACCGGGCCCAACTCTAGCCTGATTGAAACCAGTCGGATCGGGTCGAGTCGGCTCTGTCTGCAGAGGGCTTTACTGAAAACCAGTCGGATCGGTTCGAGTCGGCTCTGTGTGCATAGGGTTCATGGTTGGGCTTCACTCAAATTATGTGTACAGTATTATATATAATATGTTGGAAACTGTTTTGTTCAGTTTGCTAATAACATAATGTTACACGACATAATTTTGTGCGACGTATATAAAAAGTTTAATATGTTTCATACTCGAAAATGAAGAAACGGGTAACTTTTGAATCGTGATAATACTATAATCGAGAAAATACACAATCGACTGTGTTAACCTATTACCTATTTTAAAGGGAACGTGATTGGCAATATTAACTCTCTATAATATGTCAGGCAAACATCATACCTAATTGTTTCATGTATACTGTTGCAACCCCTGCCATCCATCATAATGGGTAATTAGTACTAAGTATCATCGTTATGACGAAACCCAATTTCTTAATCACGAGGTCTAATGGCTTTGATTCCTTCTTGAGTCAAACGATTAGTCTTCATTATAAATTTACATGACGTCGGGCGAAAGTGAAAAAAGGGCATTAAGTCGATTTTGTGTTAAATTGAGTTATACAAACCATCCTTTAGGATAGGTATAGGAGCCTTCTGTACGTGATGCCAAATTTTCATAAAATAATACTGTTTTTTAATTCTGGGAATATTTATCGAAATTATAGAGAGCTATATTGGATTTCTATACAAGGATCCCAAAACGTTAACGATTATTATCTTAGAAGTACAACAAATTACTTAGCGCCCTTCTCTTTCTCAACCGCCGAATTGTTTTGTCTTTGTGCCCCACCCACGTCCATCTCCATACTGTAGTACAAGTATATGCTTGAACGATCAACGATGACGTATCCGTAGGCCGTGGGAATCCCTAATTTTAATTGCGCCATGTGAGCACGTGGTCATCCACTGGATAGTCATAACCGTGTACAAAGTCATTGCAATGAATAGTGAATATTATTTCGCATTATAGCTCATAACTCGGCCATATAACATCCATTTAACATTACTTTTTCACACATGACTCAGTGGACATAAAACATCAAAGAAACACACATTATATCAACCATTCGCCAGTAGTTGCACATCCAACAAACTTACTAGATCCCTTTAAACATTTGGAGGCCTGGCGTATTGAGTAGATTTTTGCCGGGGGAGGGGCGTTATTCCGGTCATCCGGTGGGGGGGGGGGGGGGGGTCTTAATTACATAGCTGTATACAGAGAAACTGCGAATTTGCTACTACGTTTTTTGCCCCAAAATCTGAAATAATTTATCCCGAACATTGGTGATTAACCAAGACAATTAATCCTTATTTTGATCGAAAATATGATGAGTCATGCTTATATAATTACGTGGTAATGAACGCATTTTGGTGTACTTGATTGTATTTTTAATAGTTTTAACATAATTATTTATTTAGTTTTGTGCTTGAACAAATTATTTTGTGTTGTCCTTGAACAAAAATATGAAAAAGATCATGACTTTTGGTACAACTCGTAAAATAAGTACGTACATCCACCTATACCACCCAACCACTCCTTACAATAACTGTACCGGCGCTGTAGTTCTTATGAGAACTATATACAAGCTCAAGAAAGAATACCAACAGTCCTTTCCAGGACTACTACAGTCATTTTTAGGACTATCCTAGAAAAAATATGTGAATAAGTGATATTCACTAACTCATTGTACTTACTATGTACGTGGTTACGACTATCCAGTGGATAGTTTAACATCTGAGCACAATCGTAACTATCTTTTTAAGAAAAGGAAAATTTTAATAACCGAAACCTGTCCCATGCTTCTATTGTTAATACGAATGCAACAAGGTATTAGGGAACTGCTAGAATTTGGACAATGCTACCATGGTTACTAGATCCCTTTAAACTGTAAATAAACCGGACTGAATTCTAACCGAAATAAGCGTGTTTGGTAGTACGTTCTTATTTTGTAAACATATAGATACGGATTCATATGCGTGCCTTGTAAACTTACATTTTGTAGTAAATGTCCAATGATTACGTACTACGAGCACTGATTCAATTCTTAACCTTTTCATCAATAGAAGCCGTACATTCGGGCAATGTAATGTCAACCTATTATGTCCGTGAATCTGATAATTAAATTTGCTCTTCAAGTCTTAGTTCAAAGAAACAATAATCAACAGCGTGACTCTGCCCTGGTCAGCGGAGGTCGCAAATGACAGTTTTCCAATTTAATTGCAGAACTGCTTTATATACTACAACATAATTATACTAATGAAGAGGTTGTATGTTTTCATATGAATTACTTTTACTTTAAATAGCCTACAACTGTCTTTGAAACTCACTACTGCATTTGACAAAAACAGAAACAAACAATGTTTGCTTATCTGGAAAATATATATTACATACAAAAGGGCAATTTTCTTCTTTCTTGAATTTACCTACTGTTCTACGTATATAAATAAAATAGTTTCGAGATCTTTCTGGTGATTCCGGTCACTTACAAAACCCAAAATGCAATTGTGTTGTTGTTGTTTTTTTGTAGCTGTGTCGAGTAAAATATATTCTCAATTTCACGTTCAAAAATAGGCAATCGTGTTTTTTTATACTATTTATTTGCTATTTATTCACGGAGTCAATTGAAAATTTTTCGGAAATTTGTTCAGATGTATTGGCATCGTAGCTTTTAATTGCATCGGCTTATAGCAGATTCGGACAAAAGCATAATAATTATCATCTTCGGGAAAAACTCTTGTCATAATTATTCTTGCAAAAGCATGTCATATTCGCGCAAAATCGTATTGTAATTTCGGGCAAACTCATTAATGTCGTTTATTCGAGCAAAATCATATTTGTTTTCGAGCAAAATCAGTTAGCAAATAATTATTCAATTTGTAGGCCAGCTATGAGTGACGAAGACTTTTCTTACACTCTAATTTCTGTCTACTATAGTTTTAAAAAATCACAAATTTCAGCCTCGAAATATCCGTGATCTTATTTTGACCAGAAATAAGAAAAAATAAGTATCTATACTATATAATTCGCCAATGTAAACTGATATCCCTATTAATCTTATCTCACACAATCTATCATTCTAAAACATCATTGAACTTCCTACACCATTTCACCATATTCACTTACATTATTGTTCTTCTGCATGATAATTGAAACCTACTTAGAATATATCTACGCAATCGTTCTGATTTTGTTTGCGGATAAAGACGTTGAAATGTCAAGAACTGATAACGATGCTTCTCTTTAACAAATGACAATCTTAAATATCATTTGTCAATTCGTTTTCCACTTTTCCTTCTTCGGGACGATCGAACTAATGATTGATTTCATTTTCAGAATTAAAAATCGCCTCATTAAGACGATCAAATCAGGTTTGATTTGTTTCGCTTCAGCACTGCAAATAGGTGATTGACAGTTAAGCCATGCATATAATACCAACTGCCATGATTCAATTTCGATTTTGATGATTCTCTTTATTTCAATTTCATCCGCATAATGAGCATGAATGGGAAGGGGTGGCACGTACCCGCGTACTTGAATGGAAGCATCGAACAATAGGAGATAATGCAGCCTTTGTTCAAGACATTTCCCGCTTTCGTTGATCACGTTGGTAGCATGAATGGGCGCAGCGCGGGATCGTGTGTGAAAATCAAATTGTCCGGAAAGACAATCACGATAACGCTCCGTAGAATATTAAAAGAAAAGATATACCAAATGACAAGGATGATGCTAATTTCGGTGGCTTTTTGTGACGATGAAAAGATGATGAGATTGTGAATTCAAAGCATTTGTGTTTGGATGTCAAAGAATTAATATTATATGGAGATGATGAGATTTTGAAAGCGTTTGTGTTTGGATGTCAAAGAATTAATATGATATATAGGGATGAATGATAGACAAGAAATTGTATGTATTATAGACAATTAATGTATTATTCGTAATTATTAAAACGAAACTGTGAAATGAATGGACACACGAACGCAGATGCAAAGGGTTTATCTAATATATCTTTTAATAGAATATTAAAATACACAAAGACACAAGGATAAGATGAGGCTCATTTCCGCGGCTTTTGTGATGATGAAAAGATGATGAGATTTTGAAAGCGTTCGTGTTTAGATGTCAAAGAATTAATATGATATAGGGATGATGAATGATAGACAAGAAATTGTATATATTATTGACAATTACTGTGTCATTCGTAATTATCAAAACGTACTTGTGAAATGAATGGGCACACGAACGCAGATGCAAAGGGTTTATCTAATATATATTTTAATAGAATATTAAAATACACAAAGACACAAGGATGAGATGAGGCTCATTTCCGTGGCTTTTGTGACGATGAAAAGATGATGAGATTTCAAAAGCGTTTGTGTTTGGATGTCAAAGAATTAATATGATATAGGGATGATGAATGAAGACAAGAAATTATGTGTATTATAGACAATCACTGTATCGCTCCTAATTATCAAAACGAACGTGTGAAAGGCATGGGCACACGAACGCAGGAGTGAAGGTTTTACCTTTCCTATATCGTAACTTACTTATTATATTGTGATGATTGTTCTCAGGAAAGTGACGTCAGTATCTTTGCATACATGTATCAATAATGTATTACTAATGATGATAATAGGATCGATATAGCGACTAATAATTATGGATATATATTTCAACTCTAAGCGCTATATAGGGTGGCCCAAAAAAACGGAACGGGGCTCTTCCCAAAATAAAGTAACAAAATGAACATGTCCATCGGATAGAGTGTCCTTTCCAATGAACAGCGATACCAAGAAAAGTAATTTTGGACGTGTAGTTTTTGTTTTAGGGCGCTTTGAGTGAGACCATGTCAGGTCCCTATTTTTTTCAATTTGTACCAAGTCAGTGCCTGAGAAATGAGACTTACCATTTTGCTTACTGCCCGACATACCATTGAACACGCGAGTATGCCGCGCGCCATTGTTAGTGTGCATTCAGCTGTGTGCCGAGCGGTCCCGAGAGAATGGGCATAATTGGTCAATAGTATATGATGGGCAGTAAGTCTCATTTATCAGACACTGACTTGGTAAAAATTGACAAAAATAGGAACCTGACATGGTCTCACTCAAAGCGCCCTAAAACAAAAACTACACGTCCCAAAATTGCTTGTCTTGATATCGCTGTTCATTGGAAAAGACACTCTATCCGATGGACATGTTCATTTTGTTACTTTATTAACAGAGTACTAATGTTTTATTAGATATTCACTAACTCATTGCATTGACTTTGTACACATTTACATTTTCTACCAGAGACTTTCAAATCTGGACACTTCAATCATTCATATTTTTATCATAACGAAAGAGAATTTTGACAAAAACCGAAAGCCGTTCCATGCTTCTATATGTATAAGTAATACACATTTTTTTTTTTTGTGAGAACCGCTAGAATTCTAAGTAAATTTGGTGGATTTCGACAATGTTACTAGATCCCTTTTATAACTCAGTAAAATATCAGGTACGTCGTAGATTTATGTTTGTTTTTATTAATTGCCTAGAGATGGTATTTGGTATTCGGTGCTAGAGAAATCGAGTCGATTGTTAAGACAGAAATTGGGGCCTATTTTATAATAAATATTTTACAGGATTTGTTTCTAATGCTGATATGATAAAAAAAAAAAATAGAGCTCTGTTTTTATCATTATACAATAATTGTTGAAATTAATGTTACGAAGGATAAAATAAGCAAATAATTACCGTTGGTGAAGGTGATGGGACAAACTATCACTTCCAAGGCGATCTGGATGTAGCTATCTTTCCGAAGCGAAGCTGAGGAAAGATAGCGTATACATTCAGATCGCCGAGGAAGTGATGGTTTGCCATCGCCAGAAACCAAAAGGTGATTATTTGCTTTATATTCTACATTGGAAACATTTCACTGGTAGCTAGGTCTACGAGAAAGACAATCTAACTGTTTGTAATGTTTAGGCCTAGTTCTAAGTCTAACACTAACAGTTACCGGTACTAGACTTTGATCTACTTACCAACAATGCTATTCCAATTAACTCCATGAAAATTCCATAGCCTAAGGTTATAGGCTAGCACTTGGGTCTATATAAAATGAAAGTGAACTCCAACTCCAAGTCAGACTCCAAGAAAATTGTAATTAATGATGAAGAAACGCTAAAACAGTTCAAAAGTCAACGTTCTAAAGTCTAAACGTCAAAATATAGAGTCACGGCAAGCGGTGTACGTACAGCTGTGCATGGTACATGTACGTATGTACGCATTACATTTGTAATTCGCGCCACACGTAATACACATGCACATCCGCGGTTGCATTGAATTGACCGTGCAGTGTGTGGCTATTCAAATCCCGTATTAAATGCAGCAGACCTACCGTACCCGGTACCTACAACGGCAGTGTTGGAGTCATACTTCTATGGTCTGCTGAATAGTACGGAAGTTGAATACACACTCTCCACAGCAATTCAATGCAACCGCGGGGTGTAGATAGTACGTTACCAATTATCTAGTGAGTGCAACGCACTTTCACCCAAGTTATCTACACAGTGTAACCAAGTTTTCTTCTCCCATCAATGATGGGCGAAACTATGTTTCATCACGTGATTACCTTTTGACCAATCGAAGAGCAAGATTATTAGTATGTGGAATATAACACTTAATATTATAAAACATTAAAGGGATCTAAACCGAACACAAAAAGTAACTTCACCCCTAAGCAATTGCCCATAATTTCATAACCAAGAATCGTTTCAAGATTTCGTCTTGCCAATATATCCATATGGTAGTTAGGAAAACAATGTGAACAAATAAGAGGTAACGATTAATCCATGGTTGAGTGAGCACACATTACAGACAAAATAGTAATATTTCAAAATTCGCAAAAGTATTATTATCATTACAAATTATTGAGAGTTGGAAAATTCAAAAATGCACTGTTTTACAATTGCAATTAATGCATTTTATCACATGTGCCATCAAAAAATAAAAATGAATGGAATATCAAACAGCATTGTTTCATAAACCATGATCAATGCACTCCGCCACATGTGCTGATTCACAACAATGTACAGGCACGCGCAATACCTTGTGACTTTTGAATTGGGCCATTTTGTCTTTAATCTGTGCTCATTCAGCTATATAAAGTAATGAATATCTCTGATGTTCGCACATATCGAACATAACAACTGTGCCAATATTGTGGTAAGATGACATCTTGAAACAATGATTGGTTATGAAATTATGGGCAAATGCTCAGGGGTGAAGTTACTTTTTGTGTTCGGTTTAGTAACATTGTCAAAATCCTCAAAACTTACTTGGAGCTCTAGTTCTCTCAAACCTTGCTGTAAGCATTTTAACAATAGAAACAGTGAATAATCACTTGGCATTTCGCTCATTATAATCGGCCCTATAACATTCCTTTAAAGGGATAGTTGAGTTGTGGTAAAGAGAGTACAGTTTTCGTTAAAACTACATGTTAGTAACCAAAACCTGCACCATTACATTACAAACTAATAGTTATAAATCCACCATGCTCGAAATGAATAACAAGTTACAAATGACTGAGTAAAAAGCCTGTTATCCTTTTTAAAAAAAGCACTTAAAACTCAAGAGGGCGCTCTCTAAACTCTCATCGGTTTTAACCATTTAAAATAAAATATTGTGCATGTGCATGTTAGGTTGAAATAATGATTAGAAAGATAGATAATCAACAACTATTTAAAAACCTCTTTTGTAAATTTTTCATATGAGGAAGCATTTAAAAAAAATATTTTAACGATTGGTTCAACATTATCGAATAATTGTGGGGCCCCACAATTATTACAAATGGTTATGTTTATGGATATTTCAGCCGTTTCTGAACCGATTTTGATCAAATAAAGTTTATTCTGTCATTAAAATTGTATGCTCTTTTTAATTTGACAGTCAGTTTTTTCATTATCTCACAAATTAATTATTTTGTGTAGCGCCCTCTATACCAAAACTCAACTATCCATTTAACGTGAAATTTTCACACATTACTCAGTGGACATATCAGATCACAAGAATACACGTTGTATCAACCATTCATCATTTTGTGCATGCACATGTCAACAAAGTTACTAGATACCTTTAAATTATACGTAAATATTCTATACGGAATGGATTACTTGACATGGAGTGCTTGTCGTGTCTGAATGAAGTATTTGTATCACGATTTGTTGCGCATAATTATAATGTAGGCTACCCCATTATGGCAACAAGGACAGTGTGTTACTCGAATAACATTACATGCCAGCAAAAAATAAAAAGGCGAGTTAAAACATTGCATGAATTCCTTTTAGTGTGAAAAGAACAAAATAATGTTCTTAGCGTGGTAGCGGGTCGTTGATTAGAAGGAAAACTACCACCAGCCCGTTATGCCCTTCTCTCGACGCGTTCTAACCTAATTTCAAAATCAAATTTCTCTTTCTTAATTTCATTTGATATTTTCAATTGAGTTATGTCGCTCCTACTCAGTGATTTCATTAGAGAGGGTTTTTTTTCCTTCTTTATGTCTTTCTTTTATTCGGCGCGCAGACCAAACCGAGAGAAACGAATAGGAAAATCGAGTTGTCGGTATAATAATATAATAGTAGACACTGTGGCAAAAAAAGTAAAATGAAGATAAAGGACAAAATGCGTTTAGGTGCCACGTCGGAGAAAAGAAAATGCACAAAACGACGAAATTATCGAATAAATAAAAATGGTGAGGGAAATTGCTGCGGAAAAGCGTAATGAAATCATAAGCATATCTGGATATGGAATCATAAATGCGCAGCGCGACAAGACGAGAGGCTTGGTTATTTTGACTGCGGTTGCGATGGAGCCGCAACGCGACCAGAGTGCGCATGCGCAGATCATGTGTTTAACGGTCCGTCTCAAAAACACTACGAACGCGATGAATCAGAGGCGCCGCGTGATTTAATTTCCACGCCATGTTTTCTTGTAAAGACAAAAAACAAAACAAAAACGACCGAAAGGGGGGGGGGGGGGGTGATGGGTGATAAACAAGAACTAAGAAAGGATATAATTATAAGGAGAAAGGATAGATGATATAAGAGAAAAGGAAGCGACGAGGAATGAGGAAAAATCGAATGAAAATGAGCCCGTAACGTAATCAAGGTGCTATTCAGAGGTTACCTTTCAATGACGTAATTCAATCAGCCGGACCGTCTAATCGAATTCGCCAAATCATATTAGGAACATTTTTTGTCCCCTTCTTTTTCTTTCTTTTTTTATTATAATATTGTCAATTCAGTTTCACGGTGCATTTACTCGTGGTTTTTGTCTTTGTGTTGTTAGATTCGTCTTTACACCCGGTTTCTGTGAACATGAGAAAAGGAACTGAAGGAAAAAACAAAGAAGGGACGAATAATTATTAAATAACGCAGACGACACTCCCTTTTTAATCGAATTGACAAGACACATGTACTCGGTACAACACTTGACGACATACGATTTGTGTTTAACATGGGAGGCATACATCTATTGACCTTTTCTATATACCGTACGTATATAGTTCGGTACGATCGAGCATCGTATTTATTACACGATGCTGTCTTTCCGCTGTAAGTTTAATATATATCACCAACACTTCTATGGTGTGTATTTATCTAATTTATTTAGTTTGTAACATTTCACATAATATATAGAGTAACTCGATTTCAGAATTGTTCAAAATAACATACACTGTAAAAAATATTATTTCAGTTAGTAATTATTACTTATTTTTTCCAATTATAATTTAAGCAAAACAACATTTTTGTCCTGCCTACTCGCTAAATTTAAGTTCTACAAACTTAAACATAACAACTCAATAAATTCATGTTAAAATTACATTAAAAAAATAAGTAGAAAAATAAACTAGATACATTTAAGTAATTTGAACAAAAGCAAATACAAATAATTAAGTAATTTCTACTTTCTACTAATTTGAGTAACAATAACATAAGAAAAGCGTATATTTAAGTTAACTTTACTTCATGAATATTCATGAATCAGATTTGAAAGATATCGAAGATTTACAATTTTAAACTAATAATCTAACTTGTACATTAAGACGCCTTTATGATTATAAGTGAACTTAAAACGTACGATGAATAATCAATGGAACGTTCATTTTCTGGAAATAAAATCTTTTCAAGGTTATTTGTCGGTTCTCTTTTTGTCTTTTTACGAATATTAACTGTTAAAAATGTTCATCTAAAGACGGACCATTATATATGCATGCCTACGGTATATAGGAAGAGCGAACGATAAAGCGAATGCTATAGCCTATATGTTTAGGAATGTATGCGCCTTGTAGATTCTACTTGATCTACATTATTGCAATTAACAAATGTAGACTAAACCAACTTGTACATGGTACTTGAGATAATGAGTAAAAGTTACTATTGAAATTGATGTTCCTGTTGATTCTACTTAATTCATCATGGTAAAATTAACAAATGAGCTTTAAGTAGATATTAAGTTTTGGAAATATTTAAGTAAATTTTACCTTTATAACATTAGTAAAACATAACGAATTAGGTTACTTTATTAGAACTTAATTTTGGAAAAAGTTATTTTTACTAAAAAAAATCAATGCAATCTGTTGAAGAAATTAAATTAAGTAGAATCAACGAATTTTTTTTTACAGTGTAGACATAATTAAAACATACGATGATCAATCAATACAAATAAATGGTACAATCATAAAAAACGCAAGAGCCTGTCTTTTATATGTGTTTTTATACCGTATTCCATCGTAAATATAATCATTATTCAGTTCTCACAAACCGCATTGTATTCGTTTTACCAAGGAACAGCTTTCGCTTTGTTCTCTTCCGTTCTAAATATACGTATGTGAGTGAATTGTTCAGATCTAGTATTATCTACTTATAGATAATTATAAGTAGCATTGTACAAAGTCAGTGCAATGAGTTTTAGCGAATATCACTTTGCATTTTTGCTCATTATACCCGATGAAACCACATACATAGATGGCATTTTCACACTTCACTCAGTGGACATATCAGATTACGGAAATAAACATTAAATCAAGCCAGTTGTAGCACATGCCACCAAAGTTACCTGGGCCCCGTTGCAGAAAGAGATACAATCGATTGTAAGTCACGATTGATCGTAAGTCAGAAAATGTACGCGTTTCAACCAATCAGATTTGCGCATCTAGAACACGTGATCTGACTTACGATTAATTGCAACTTACAATCGATTGTATTTCTTTCTGCAACGGGGCCCAGATCTCTTTAATAATGCTTGCAGTACACATTCTTCTTAGAAGTTCTGTTTGATAAATGAATAATAATTAATACATCGAAACGCAATTAGGCAAAACAATTCAACAAGGAAACATAATAATACCACCCACATAAAACAAAAAACAACAACAACACTTTTAATAATTCAAAAATCAGCACCACAAAGAACAGTACCAACAATAACAAAACAATAACCTGTACAGTAAATGAATAATAATTTTAACAAAATACACCACCACCGTTATGTTATTTCAAGGAAATTTGGTTGGTTATTTTTATTATTATTATTTGTTTTACAGGTGCGTTCAATTCAATCAATTTGTATTATTCACGTCTGGGACCGCCCTTTATCGTCACCATCTGTGAGACCCAGCCTTGGTTCGAACCCGGGCCAATAATGGTGCGAAGAGAAGAACCACTAGCCCACACGCACGTCTCCACCTTAAAGTGAGGCCTGTAAAATGTCAGATATTGCCCAAAATGACATTTGAGACTTCAATCCTGTACCCAAATCATTGTAAGATATGTCCGAATGATGTGTGAAAGTTTCATTGAAAGAGAACACTGCTTTCCTGCATGTTAAAAAGCGAAAATATGCGTCAGCTTTTACAACGGACGTTTATGAGGTTTATGACCGTTTGTTAACGCTTTTGAGCTGAATGATAGATATCGTCATACTAAAGGGGCATTTGAAAAAATCTAATCCTATTTTATTCTTCTCTTACCATAAGCTAAACAACACGGTAGAAGAGAAACGAGGAAGCTCCAAGTAATTTTCGTGGAGTTAGACACTTTACAGGCCTCACTTTAATATATATAACAAACATATTTGGATCGCTATAGATCTCTGTTTAATAAGCTTGTAACGCAATTATATCAAGAAATAATTAAAGCCGAATAATAACGATGAAAATATTCATTATACGCGTACTGAAAGTAAGCTACATAACTAAGGTGATTAAAGGTAATTTTTTCCATTTTCTCCTTTCAGTGTACATTGCTAAAAAAAACAACATACTGGAAGCATGTGCCGAAATAAATTCGCGAATAAAACAAGTACTAAATAAATGAATGAATGAATGAATGAATGAATGAATGAATGAATGAATGAATGAATGAATGAATGAATGAATGAATGAATGAATGAATGAATGAATGAATTAATTAATTAATTAATTAAAGAAAAATATATATATTTCTGGATTCCTGAAGTTAATACATAAACAATATAATCGGTCATTTTAATTGTTTAAATTCTTTTATTTTCTCGACCCGTGCTTTTTTTTTTTTGGAGGAGCTAAAGGCCTGGCCACACAGGACACGACTAGACCCACGAATGCAGTACGCATTGGTACGAATCTATGGCAAGCCGTTTTAACATTTATTCCTATTTCTTGATATCAAGAATTGAGTTATTGTATGATATCAAGAATGCATTTCTTGATATCAAGAATTACCAATCCTTAACAACAGAAAAGTATTTCTTGATATCAAGAAATAGGAATAAATGTTAAAAACGGCTAGCCATAGATTTGTACCAATGCGTACTGTGGTTCGCCATGTACCGACCCTAGAGAGAGTTCCTACGCATGCTCTACGCATACTGTACGCATGTTTACAAATGCCAAAATAATGCCGTGAGACAGCAGTAAGAACGTGGTACGCTTCCGTCAAGAATGGAGAAGAACCAGTACGATGCATTACGAACTCATTACGATTGCAGTAAGAATCGCTACGATAGGGGAAGAATGTCAGTACGCACCAGTACGAACACAGTAAGCATGCAGTACGAACACGATTCAATCGTGAGTTGACCGCGAATGTTTTGAACAGCTCAAAAATGTCGTGGCTCTCCCGCGAATAGAGGAGAACTGCCACGAATCACCGAGACTCGAACAAGAACCCAGTACGAATTATGAAGAATGCACACGATTTGCCGACGATTTCTACCTTTTTACCGATTCGTACCAATAATGCGTACTGCATTCGTGGGTCTAGTCGTGTCCGGTGTGACCGGGCCTAGGGAGGAACTTTGATTGTTCTTTGCAATTTATTTACATTTTTAAAAACATATATATTTGTTGCGGGGAGGGAATTGTTTATCCAAATAAAATAAGATTTGCATTATGAATTTGAAGGTCATGTTGGTAGGTATATAACGATATATGAATACAGTACCTGGATATTGTTTGGATGTTCACGGAAACATAGCTACACAGTAATAATGTATTTGCGCAATTTCTCTCCGACTTAAATTCTTCCACGAGTAATCCGCATCCACTTTCAAATCAAAATATTCATACGATATCAAGCGTCGCATTATACCGCACACAAACAACACAACTAACGTGATTAATGCGGTGAAAATTAAATTTTTCTTCTTCATACTTTCGCTCACGGTAAATCAGCACCTAGAGCGATACGGGTTGAATATGTAATTACGGGCAAATCCATGTTTTATCAAACCTTTCGAGATTTAAAGATGAATCTAAAAATCATCCCTGCTTGTGAATCAGTGACTCCGGACTTAAAGATAATCGAGCGTTCTGCTGGAAAGATTTCAACTTAAACACATCAAATCTAATGAAATAGGTTCATAAAAATTATCAGGGCGCTCTAAAATTGCTATGTATTATTATTATCATCATTATATTAGGCGCTATAATAAGAACATGATGAATCGAACCTATTAGTGTTTATTATTATTCAAAATATTAACAAAATAATGAAATATGCGAGGCGAAATGGAAAAGTGTAATGAAAGCATCAAATGCGGATTAATGTTTAAATAAACGCAGTAGTTTGGGAGCTCGAATGAAATGTCTGTAGTCCTTTATATTCACATCTATGTCGTCATTGTGAAAATACACATGACACGTACCTGAACAAATTGTATAATTGTTCAAAATTATCCGGCCAATATAAAACCTAATTTATCACTAACAAGGAGACGTGTTTGTATCCTAATATGAAAACATAAAGCTCCGTCGTAAATCCCACTTTCTTGATCTTTGTTCGCTTTAACAAATCGTAAAGTGCATGGAATTAATTTCAAATGCAGCGCGCGTTTGATCATATTGATCTCCCCAAAATCTCATGATTAAATTATATCCCTCGGATCAATTTTTGTGATAGGGAAACAGAATAATTAATCATTATTTTGTTTGTGTGTGTGTGTGTGTGTGTGTGTGTGTGTGTGTGTGTGTGTGTGTGTGTGTGTGTGTGTGTGTGTGTGTGTGCGTGTGTGTGTGTTTGTGTGTGTATGTATGAATAATGGACAGAAAACGTTGATTATTTTTCAATAAATATTAATTATTTACAAGTAAAATGATCTCCTGGAGATATTCACGATAGAGTTTTATAATTGTAATTAATACATTTCCTCATAAAAAGGGAAACTATTGATCTCGTGTTCGTATTTTCTGTTGAATACCTGTAGTATAATTTCTATACCGATGTTTAGAGATAATTTGCATTGAAGAAATACCGTATACTGATGCATAGAGTTTAGAGAGGAAACGACAATAATAACTTTAAAGGGACTGAGTATAACATTGTCCAAATTCTCAAAACTTATTTGGAATTCTAGTGGTTCTCTCATACATTATCATATTCATATTAACAACAAAAACACGGGACATGTTTCGGTTTTTCAAATTCCATTTCGTTCAAAAGATATTTACGTTTTGAAGTGTTCAGATATGAAATTGTCTACGGGATAATTTCATGCCGTGTACAAAGTAAATACAATGCGCTAGTGAATATCACTTTGCATTTTTGCTCATATCAGCCAAAAAACATCAAATTAACGTGAAATTTTCACACATTACTTTGTGGACATATCAGATCACTCCAATACACATTTTATTAATCACTCATCACGTTTTGCACTTGTCAATATAATGTCCCGTAAAAAGTAACAAAAATATATTTTTTGCTCTCTCATAATGACGCAATTACATCACAAGTATCTGCTTAATTAATTTGCTAATGACACTCATATTTTTAGCCTTGAACATGTTAGGAAATTGGAATCATTACCACGACTGTTGTTTATTGGACGAAAGTAGTAGTTACGTCACTCAGCCACAGTGCGTTAGTCGTTATAATGAATGCGCAGATGAGCGAAATTGTGTTTAGTGCGCATTGCATTGTCGCAACGCGTATGACACGTGCAACGAAATTTACGTATTTGCCGTGTATGCACAGGGGGTAAATGGCAGGCGGCGCGGCGGCAACAAACTACTTGTCTTTCACTCACGGCTCGACGATAATAATAATGACAGAGAGAGAAACCGCATAAAGCATTTTTGACTGATATGAATATGACTGGCGTTTCCGCCAATACCGTGTCGTCTGCTAGGCCATACTTCGGGGCCAATTATACTCGCTAGCTGGCTCGCGAGCATCTTCAGTCACGAGCGCGCGCGTTTAATAGAAGGTTGGCATGGTCACGTTTATCCTCCGATCACGATTCTGCTTGTGTCCACTCTCCTTTTCTCTTTGACCGTCTCGACCTCGTAGAGATCGCGGGACCAAGAATACACTCTCATTTGGACACGTTTGAGGAGAAATAAATCGATGTCGATGTGTGTTTGTACCCCCGTCATCCTATCTCACATCAAGAAACAGCTTAACTAGCAGCGGTCTCTTTTTTTGCACTTACACTATTTTTTGTTATTTCGAGGAGTATAAAAGCTTATCACGCATCACTCCGGACCATCATTACTCGGCAAAGAATCAACTGGAGCGGTTGTTAGAGCGAAGGGACTTTCTACCCTGTGCATTGTGGATTCGTCAACTCTTTTGGAGACCATTCCTGAAAGACATCTCGGAAGCTTATCTCTTTTAGCTCGGATAACCAGAACTGTTCTCTTAAGTTCTGGAACAGATCTGACATCTTTTTGTTATCGTATATTTTGGTCTGCACTGTGAGGCTAAGGGCAATTAACTTTCAACACAAACATTTACAAACCTGCAAACAAATATTATTTTTTACCGACGTTTTGAAACTGTTGATACATTCATGATTTTGAAACGTAGCCAAAGACTAACTTGAAAGTTTACATCGTTTTGATGTGTTTGGAAATACCCCTGGTAACAGAAACATCACGATCGATAAAAGAACCATTTATCAAATATTCCATGAATAAATTAATAATAAAGATATCTTCTACGTGAGGAAAAGAAACCAACTTATACGATACTATATATCTCCACTCGATCAACTGATCTTTCGTGCTCGGATCGCTTTGATACACCACCCCCCTGCGCTCTGGGGAGAATCCGCTACGCTGCTCCGGTATATGGTATCGTGTTTAAACTAGCAACCAGTTCATATCAAGACTCCATCAGGACTTGCAGACGTTCGTGGAGCCAGTAAAACAAAACCATCTCCGGTTTGCTAACAGTATAATATCTTTTTGGTGTATTAGAAGTAAAGAGTGAGCGGCAAATAAGAAACTTCGTAGATACATTGTTATAACTTTCGCTGAAGAGTTGATACATGCACTAGCGAAGATGTATTGCTACCAGTGCTCCACCATCCATCACAACACCAGCCCGGCGGCTGCGGCGGCGCACCTGGGAGGTGGCGGCCCGATCTGCCCTCACGCGTGCGACGAGTCTCCATGTGAGTATCAGGATTATGATACTAACAAATAATTTCATTTTATTTACTTCATTTCATTTCAATTTATTTCATAACATTTCATTTCATAACATTTCCTTTCCTTTATTTTCCTTTCCTTTCCTTTCATTTCATTTCATTTCATTTCATTTTCTTTCCTTTCCTTTCCTTTCCTTTCCTTTCCTTTCCTTTCCTTTCCTTTCCTTTCCTTTCCTTTCCTTTCCTTTCCTTTCCTTTCCTTTCCTTTCCTTTCCTTTCCTTTCCTTTCCTTTCCTTTCTTTTCCTTTCCTTTCCTTTCCTTTCCTTTCCTTTCATTTCATTTAATTTCATTTCATAACATTTCCTTTCATTTCCTTTCCTTTCCTTTCCTTTCCTTTCCTTTCCTTTCCTTTCCTTTCCTTTCCTTTCCTTTCCTTTCCTTTCCTTTCCTTTCCTTTCCTTTCCTTTCATTTCCTTTCCTTTCTATTATATTATTATTATATTACTTTCTTCTGTATTTGGTACACTACATGTATGTCTTTCCTAGCAGAAACTGTTCTTTGAAAATAGCCAGGTTTCCCAACATAATGTTAGGCCTACAAACATTTGGAAATATTTGTTTTGTTTTATGCATTTCGCTATTTCCCCTTCTAATTTGGACTTTGAGTGTAAAATTAATTTCAACAAAGGTGGAGGGGGTACCCACTTGCCCCCCAGCTACGCCATTAGTCTTCTGGTAACCATGAGTATAGGGCTATTCAAAGGGGATGGGGGGATATCCCTCGAACAGATTTTGAGAACTTTGATTATCTACGAGCACCTTACTTTGTTTGTGGTGTGATTTTATGAAAAGTTTTTAAATAAAGTATATAAATATTGACTATTATATTGTATTGTTAAGAAACAAAGTTCTTTATAATTGTCCTAACCTTGACCTCATTCTCCTTTTCAAGGTGTTGTTTTTTGTTACATAAACACTACGTTTTTGTCGATTTGTCTATCGTATACCATAGCCAGCCCTGAGAGTTTTTTTTGCATTTTCACACTCTTTATAATCGATGACTTTGATGTGTTAGAGTCCGTCTTTGAATATATATTATTATGTTTCCCCACCTTTAGGTTTCTCCGAATCTGTAAGTGGTCGTATTTCCTAAAATATGCTTCATGAAAAGTTCAGAGAGTATTGCAAAAATATATTATTGATAACAACCTAATTATCACCTTTTTAAACTTGAAAATATTATGTTTAACCAAAATACAATCGCCTACATAATGCAGAAAGAATGAAAACGTCAACCATATCATGCACATTATAATTATGTCGAAACACTCGAATCCACGTAATTTTAATTTTCAAGATGGACAAAATAGTGCAGTATTTATTTTTCAAAATGCCAATGTGTTCACTTGTTTGTCGATAACATATCATGATTTCGTGTTTTCCAAAAAATGCATTTATTGACATGACTTTAAAACTGTAAAAATCACATCATAAAAACTACGATCTTGTAACATGGTTGATTTATTTGATAGTTTAGCGTCATGCGATATATATTTTATTTTAATAGCTTGAATTATTTTATACCATTTATTACTTATTTACTATTTATTACTATAATCTCTCACTAAAACTCTTAAAACTCGTTTTAAATTAATCATACATATCTCCATAGTCAAGGAGACATTTGAAAATTCTAAACCCACTTCATTTTGTTATTACCTTAAAGGGATCTAGTAACTTTGTTGACATGTGCAAAAAGTGATGAATGGGTGATGCAATGTATATTGTTGTTATTTCATATGTCCACAGGGTATTGTGTGAAAATTTCAAGTCAAATGGACATTGCATGGCCAAGTTATGAGCAAAAATGCAAAGTGATATAAACTAACTCACTACACTCACTTTGTACAAGGTAAGAAAAACTCCGGGGCAGTTTTTCTTATCTGAATACTTTGATCGTATATATCTTTGTAACGAAAGGGAAATTTGAAAAACCGAAACCTGTCCCATGATTTTATTGTTAATACGAATACAACAAGCTATGAGGGAACCGCTGGAATGAAAATTTTATTTTAAGGATTTGGACAATGTTACTAAGTCCCTTTAAGCCAAACAAGAAGGTACATGAAAACTGTAAAAGATCCAAGTGATTTTGGTTGAATTTGACAAAGGTAATGATCACTTTTAGAACAATATTCATGCAGTTGCTTCACTTCCCGTAACGTATGTGGATGTCGACTTCGGATCGCTATGAGCCTGAATAATCCGGATGACTATAGGCGACTAGCTGGAATACTCCCTAGCGAGTGGAAAATGTGCACTTTGTTTGCATGGTATGAATGAGTGAAGTGTGTATCCTTTGACTGGGGTTGTAATCATGCACGTAAAGCGCTGTGATACTTACGTGATTAGCGCTATATAACCTGGGGGGTGTTTCACAGAGATCCTAAGTTGAACTTAGCACTAAGATGGTCTTAAATATTATGGAAAGCCATTAGTGTCTTGAAAAAGTTTTGTAAATGTTATGTTGAAATGCATAAAATGTTGATTCAAATCATATATAATTTCTAATTATCAAAGAGATTCATAATATTCACATAAAATTCATGAAATCTCTTTGATAATTAGAAAAAATATATGATTTGAATCAACATTTTATGCATTTCAACATAACTTTTACAAAAATGTTTCAAGACACTAATGGCTTTCCATAATATTTAAGACCATCTTAGTGCTAAGTTCAACTTAGGATCTCTGTGAAACACCCCCCTGTAGTGTTATTATCATAATCGTTTTTGTGGTAATTATTACTTGTAATACGGTATTTGTATCAGTTTTACTACTAGTATTATCATTACTAGTATCATTGAAACAAATCTATTATTCATATTCACAAGTATTTGTGTGCTCATGAAGAAGAAAAAAACTCACTTTACGTCACAAAAGATCATTCGTCTAGTACGGTTTCCAGTACATAAATAAGGATTATTAATACTTGGGAATAATTCATCTTGGCTTCCCAGCATCAATGATGCCAATTTCTCCTATTAGTGTTCATTATAATTATTCGGAATCATTCAGTTTGATGTGTGGCTTCATATCTTAGGAAAGCCCAATCATAATTAGACCTGGATGAATTGAATTTCAAGTGTATCATGGCAAATTGTATTTCAAAAAGTGTTTTGTTCTAATTTAATTTCCATTCAACAATGACTTAAAGGGATAGTTTAGTTTCGGTTAAGAAGGCGCTTCGAGAAATATTGTTTTTGTGTAAGGTAATGAAAAACTAAGTGTAAAATTTGAAAGAGCACACAATTGTATTAAAGACAGAATCACCTTAAGAAAATTAAAATCGGTTCAGAATCAGCTGAAATAATCATAAATATATATCTGACTGGAATAAATGTTGGGAACCAACCTTAATTCAATCATTTAAGAAAATATGTTTAAATCCTACAAATTTCTGAGAAATATACCAAAAATGGTTTTAAAATTGTTTTTAATGATCTGTCTGTTGAATAATTATTTCTACCAAACACACATTCACATGTTTCGACTTAAAAAATAATTGAAACTGTCTGGAGAAGGCCCTTTTGTATTAACAGCTGATTTTAAAAATGAAAATAGCCCTGTAACCATATGCGTAGGAGGCGGGGGGGGGGGGGGTTGAAAAAGGTCATATTCGGGCAAAATGCACATGAAATTCGGGCAAATCATGTCATATTCGGGCAAAATCATGTTACATTCCGGCAGTGTCATGCTATTTGCGGGCAAAACCGTCACATATTCAGGCAACATCGTGTTATTTTGGACTGAAACATGAATTATGACATGTCAATATTGGGCATCAAAGAGGCCAGGACCTTTTGTTGTTGTTGTTGTTGCTTGTCAGATGAAATTTTGGGAAAACGGCATCAGCCCCCCTGAAAAGAACTTGCCCCTATGTATACGGCCATGCCTGTAACTTAGCCATGCGTATATATGTTTGTTTTTGTTCTATCATTCATGCATCATTAAGTTAAGTCTGTTAGTTTTTAATGATAGCTGACTAGTTTTAGTTACTAAAATTATGTTTGACCAGAACTGTTCTATCCCTTTAAAGTAAGCAATGAAAGAAGTCCTACAATCCCATACATAAGTGTCGGACAAACACTTTATATAATTGTAGAGCACGTTCGTATGTTGATTACAATTCCACCAAAATAAGGAAAAAAATACACAACAAAAATGTCAATAACTACTTGTATATTATATTCTAATTCGATTCTATGTCAGGGAAATTGACAAAAATAAACGAAGATATATAAATAGCTGTAATTACATAACAATTTCTGTCAAACACTCTTTCGTAATTTTGTTTTGAGGTTAGGAATGTTGCAATAATGTTAACAACAAACTAAGTATTTCCATCCCACTATCAATTCGATATTCATAAAGGGAAACATTGAAATAAGTATAGCAAGTGTCAGTTAAACACTTTATAGATCACATTTTGTACTTTGGTTAAAATTGCAAAAAAAAGAAGAAAAGGTTTTTGAGGAAAGAAATCTAAACTCGACACTTATAAAGATTCTTTTACAGGCATGTAATCGTCAAATTGTTATCAAACTATTGTAATTTTCTCTTCATTTAGATTTAGATTCGAGACTTGCAAAATGTATTTATTTTTAAATACTCTCTGTCACAGATTTAGCTTAGGTGGTAAAGTAAACTAGTTCAGGTTTTCACGGTGACTACGATGACAAAACGTTTAATGCATTAATTCAGTAATGTATTTCTACAACTCAAGATACATGTGTAGGGGGTACATGCCCCCTCGCAAGACCCCCCCCCCCCCCCCCCCCACCTGCTAAAAAAGAATAGAATGATAGTCAATCTGTGGTAATTTAAATTTTATCTCTAAAAGTATAACTTATATGCAATGAGCGAACAAATCATTAAAGGCATAATTTGGTGTTACTAATTTACTAAATATTATTAGTATTATACAACGGCGGTCTTCCTTTGAAATAATTTGACAAAAGTGAATGTTTTGTTGTTGCAACAAACAACAACTTGAACTGGAGGATAATGTTAAGGTTAGTGTTTTAAGGACAATTATAACGAAATTATCAGAACAATCGTACAGGGAATCGATAAATGAATTGCAAATTGCGCAGAGTGATGTATTGTGGGTATAACATATGCAAGACATGTAGTAAATATACTGTGCATTCGGGTAGTTTTAGATAATAATTCAATTGTGATGTTCTTTTTGTATAATATGATTTCCCATTAAAACTTTACGTTCATAATTATACGTATGATATGTAATTTTCGCCTGATGTGTGATTAAGTCAAAATGCAAAGAGTTTGTATAATCGTAAATTAGAACACGTATTATATGTAATATGTAGATGACTTGTTGCTAACATGTTTAACAACGAGCTGAGACAATTATGCACGATGTAACGGTGATGATAATCTATATAATAACACAAACAGGGGAGAACTGCATTACGCACTTAACTAGGCTCTTCCCCAAATTGCCCGCAAATGATGAAATTATACCGCACCCTTCTTTTGTAAACCTAATTTAACGCGTTATTCAACTATCTCTTCACACTCATTAGCCGTGTACATTATCACCATACTCGCAACACTCAACTAGACTGACGCCTACTATAGTTGGTAATTCATCGTGCGCCCAATTCATTTCCATTAGAAGAAAAGAGATTTTTGAGAGCTATCCGCCTAACTAAATTTCGTCCTCGGGTGATGGTGCCATTAATCTAATAGAACTCCAGTTTCACTGAAGGGGGCAGAATTTTCCTTGTCGAAATGACTCGCTATTAGCAAATTTTTCAAAGCGCAAATCGTATTTCGGTGAAATTTGGTTAACACATTAAGCATTTAAGTGGGCGGACTTGTGCGCCGTTGCAAATGGCTGATAAAATAAATGTTGTCTCGATCTCCCGCGTGTCTCCAATTTTCCAGCGCTTTTCGCACCGGGGGTGAGCGGTTCCGTACACTCCAGCCAATATCAATAGAATTTATTCCAATTTGCGCTCAGATTTCACTGGTCATGCCAGCAGCTCCCCCCCTCCCCTCTCTCTTTTTACTGGTCCCTATAATCATTATAATTGTTTAACACGCCCGAGTTGACTCCATTTTGTATGATTTGTTGGATTTTATTCCATTCTGGCTAATAATTTGTTTTAGGTTACATCCCCGTCGCAAGCCTGATTCCTTTTGATGGTATTAACACATTTAAAGATTAGTATCGAATATACATGGCCAGTGGAGTATGGAGAATGCATGTTATAACAGAATCAAATAGTACTGAATGAGTTATGTTCCGATTTTAGCCACACTGTCTCTACTTCTTTCTTCCTCTCATGATCTATTTGATTCATTATCTGTTTGAAATAATTTCAGGGCTTTTTGTTTGATCACTAATTATTCCTTGACGCTAGTCTGAAATTAATGCAATTTATATTTACTTTTGTGTGTGTGTGTGTGTGTTTGTGTGTGTGTGTGTGTGTGTGTGTGTGTGTGTGTGTGTGTGTGTGTGTGTGTGTGTGTGTGTGTGTGTTTAATGTTAGTTGAATTGATGATGGCTTTGTGTGGCTTTATTACCCAATAACTGAATATAACTAATCGAATCATGTAATAATTTATTACTTTATATTCGTACCTGATTGGTTAAATGGACTGGGGAATGGGTAATTAACATTTACTAATGTCTTTAAAGAGCGTGAAACCACCCATACAAAAAGGTAATAAGGGAAATTATCTATAAATCAAACATCGAAAGCTAATGAGTTAGATGACTATAAATGTATTGCTATAGTGTGGTCATTTTATGAATGTTTGATGCAGGAACTAATTATCCACTTACATTTAATCAAAAGTGGGGTGATTTACACTAATTCGATTATTAGTAAATAATTCCTCTACAAAATATATCGGCGTTATTTGAAGATTGTTTGATTTTTTTGTTGTTGATGTAATTATGCGGCACTTTGTTGTATTTGTTTTCTTTTTAGCGAACTAAAACTTTGTTTTAGTCATTATTGAAGATTAAAAGTAGTTTAAACGTATTTACTTTTGTCGTTCACATACACGAGCATTGATAATGAGTCATATAGAGAATGTAATTAAATGTAATGAATGAAAATGCACATGATTGTGAGATAAATTGCATTTTATATGCATGTATTCATGTATTTATTTATGAATTAGTTAATGTTTTTATTTATGTATTAATTAGATAATGTATAAATGTATGCATTTATTTATTTACCTATGTATCAATTTATTTATTCATTAATTTACATATAATATATGATAGTCAAATGAAAGAATTATAAAGTATATTTTGAAAAGTGAGTGTTATCAGTAGCGAGGTATAAAGCTGTGGTTG
>JBAMJV010002434.1:152500-186800 GCA_037951105.1 Echinarachnius parma
AAATCAAACTAATAAAAATGTTCAAACGAAATATAAATTACTATTGTCAGATGCCTTTCCGTATTCCGTGTGACTGTTGTGCATTTGTATCTACAGTATCTAATCATACAGACCATCCATATTTTTAAATGAAAATCGTCGTTACCACCGTTACTCATGTGTCCTGATTTTGTAGAATAAATTGGACAATGTAATGTTTGTCAACAAAGTCTTGTATTCTTTTCTACTTCTGTTTGACAGATTCTGATCTGACGCATATGGCGGCGATATAGACGAAACATTCGCGGACGATCCATACTATTGTAATGACATGTTCGTGTGTCGTGATTGTGTGAAATCAATTGAATTGTGAAATGTGCGTTTATAGGGATGATGATCAATTACATTAGGCGCTTTATAAATCGAGTAGAATAATAATAATAATTATTATTATTATATTTTCTATTTCTTCTTGACAGACTCTGATCTGACGTATGGCGGCGACATAGACGAAACATTCGCCAGGAGAAAGCAGCGAAGAAACCGAACAACGTTTACAGTGCAACAGGTAAATTAAGCACGTCTAAAATGTTACAGAATATGAAGGAATGCTCCCCGGGGAGTGTGGAAAGGTGCGCACCTTGTGTGTGGGCGGGCCATTATACCCCACGACATGCATGCCATGTATATGATTGTAATATTGTTTGCTCTCATTAGAAAGTATGTTTTATAGTATAGGCCAACAGTATAAAAACATATATATTTGGTGATTATAGCGTGAACTTCATAATGGGACCATGTTGACCGTTATTTGTTAAATTAGCGCCAAACGTCGGGATTCGTTTTATTTTTACCCCAAGAATTAATAAAAACCATGATTTCTACTACACAGTCCGTTTTAGGGAATGTATATATTTTTATACTTACTTCTTGCGAATATACAGTAGCACATGGCATGACAGACAGACGGTGAAAATGAGAAATTATAACGGAATTCTAAAAATATGAAAATAACATGAAACCATATATTATATGGATTCTATGACGTTTTCTCCTATTGTACTTGCAATTAAACGAAGTCAACGAAACTATATAATGATGGTTTCTATTTGTGGAGCAAATTCTTATAAAACAATGTTTTAATGCACTTATCCATATTTTACATTGACGTTAACTGATTTTCAGGTACACGTGAAGCCCCAGCTTTTTAAAAATTTATTTTGTTTATTTATTTTTATTTTTTTTTTTTACTGTAATTGCGTATAACTGCCCTGATATACATTCTACTTGTGTTTGATCTTTACATATGAAATTTTAAGTATACAATTTACTGAAATTAAAATAAACATGTACACGTATAGAGATTTATCCGTTCGTATTTAAATGCATGGCGTTCTATAGTCATGTATATCTGTTCGGTCTGAAAATATTACAGTGGTGTAGCCATAAATTGACACACAGAAAGGGGGCGTAATGGATGCGAAAGGGGGCGTAATGACTACGGAACGGGGGTTAATTGATGCGAAAGGGAGCGTAATGACTACGGAACGGGGGGCGTATTAAATGTAAAAGGGGTAATAATGTTAGTATACCATAAATATCAACATGTGTCATAGGCTATTAAGTGGTATTTTTAATTCATTGTTTTTAAAAGTAAGTTCATGTTTGATTTCCAAATGAGGGAGTGTGGGGGGGGGGGGGGGGTGGGGGGGGGGGGGTAAGGGTTACCGCAGCTGTACCTATATTTGTATTTTATTCCTCTGAATTTAGGATAGTGTATTTCTTTTGCAGGCATGACCAATGTCACTCATGTCAGTATTAGTAACAATATTTAATCAACCACAACGATATTTAATACATATACATCCAATTTGTAAAGTTCCAAAGTTCACAGGGATACAGGGTTCAAATGATGTATGAAAACCCCAAATGTTTTCTTTTCTCTCTACTAGGGTTATTTCTTTGCTGTTCTGTTTGTGATCTCAAAATTAAAATGACCATGTTATATTAACGCAAGTCTGATTGAGTCAAAATACATTTTCCCCAGTTAACCAATCGTACCTCAAACTAACATCGTGCTCTTGGAACTACAACGTCTGTGGCTGGTACATTGTTCTTAAATTTATTTCTAAATTCTACTAAATTTATTTAAGAATGTATTCCCCTTGTTTTATAGCTGGAAGAGTTGGAATCTGCCTTCGCGAAGACGCACTACCCAGACGTATTCACGCGAGAAGATCTGGCGATGAGAATCAATCTTACGGAAGCCAGAGTTCAGGTAAGGCAGAAACTAATTATATCATTAATTACATTATAATAAAATGATAGTAATACTAAAGCCCTCTGCAGACAGAGCCGACTCGACCCGATTCGACTGGTTTTCATTCGGATCGGCTCAGTTTTCAGTGCCTTGCGACACACATTTTGCCAGTCGAGATACAGTCGGATGCCAGTTGGGGCCGATTCAACACGATGAATCGGATCCGACCGACCGGGCCCAACTCTAGCCTGATTGAAACCAGTCGGATCGGGTCGAGTCGGCTCTGTCTGCGCCGGGCTTTATAGTAATAGCATTAATAATGAAAGAATACTAAAATTGTAATAATATTGATTTACTCCCAGCAATAACTGATCACTGTTTTGATATTTTAACTATAGCATAAATGGAGAGAATCGACTCGATAAACAAACTAACTAAATAATAGTCACGAAACATATCAAATTAAATATGTCTATTTCATATTTTATATGATATTAATATATGTGAATTCAAAAACGTTTAAAAGTTACTGTATATCCACTCTAAAAATATAGATATATATAGTTCCGTTCATTTCAGAACTATATATATATATATACGAACACTATTCGAATCTATTTTCTGCTAAAGTGGAAAAGGAATTATATTTATATAAGTGAAGTAATTACTTTATTGGCTTTATGGGCCGCACTATTGCCCGTATATGTATACATCCAAGGCAACAACTAAACGAGATTAAAATTAATGTTGTTACTTAAATTTAAATCCTTAAATTTGTAGGTAGGAGATAGCCACAAATTATGTTAACATTGTAGCTTATTTTTATAGGATAAGAAAGATAAGTAGCGATAACAGGCTTTTGACATACTTAGTGTACTTTTAGTTTGGCGCGCAAATCTGATTTTCACAAGTTTAACAGTATCGCATTTCCTAAATGTAATTTGGGGTTGTAGAGATGATGCATGTTTATGTTAAAATTAAATTTCAATATATATTTATGATCGTTTTGATAGATATATTAAGGGAAGGGGAGGGGTGGGGTGGGCTCATGGTAGGAACATTTGGAATTTTGAGTATTGGTGACGGTTGTTTAAGAGCGTTGAAACACACGACAACTAAAACTTGTTTGCAAATGTTTGAAAAGGCATACTTATCAATGATGTTTAATCGGTACTATTGAATTTAATTGGATGAGTCCCACTCCCTCACCGGGGTTTTATAAATACAGGCCCTGGGGGTGTTTCACAAAGATCCTAAGTTGAACTTAACTCTAAGTTGGACTTAAAAAGTATGGAAAGCCATTAGTTCCATTTATTTTTTTTGTGTAAAAGTCCTTTAAAAAGGCATAACATTGTTGTTTCAATTTTTTAATATTTTTCTATTATCAAGGAGATTTCATGTTCTTCATGTAAAATTTATGAAAAGTCTAAAATACTTGCATGTTTGCTTATGAATATATTTTATTTCAAGGCTATAAATGGCTTTCCATACTTTTAAAGTCCAACTTAGAGTTAAGTTCAAGTTAGGATCTTTGTGAAACACCCCCTGGTCATCGATAAAATATATCTCCAATCTCGTTGGCGTCTAAAGCCCGGCGCAGACAGAGCCGACTCGACCCGATCCGACTGGTTTTCAGTCAGGCTAAAGTCAGTTTTGCTCAGTCGGAGCCGAGTCAACATGTTGAATCGGCCTCGAATGACCTCTTACTGGCACTTGATTGGCAAAACCGAAGTCTTGAAGCAGCGTAGACGGAGTTAATCAGGCTGAAAACCAGTTGGATCGGGTCGAGTCGGCTCTGTCTGCGCCGGGCTTAAATACCGTTCACGGGGAAACTGTTCCATGAGTCAATCACGCATATGTTTGTACGCACTGTAAGCGACGTTTATATATTGTATGCGATGTTGCGCTCATCGAAAAGACTCAGAGCGCGAGCGATTACTGTTTATACATGATCCTATGCGCGCGTGCACGGCGTCGCGACGCGTCGTGGAGAGGCACTTGGCCACTGTATATATGCGATGAGTACCTACCTACGCTTATCAAAAAGACACAGAGCGCAAGCGATCATGATCCTATATGCGCGCACACACGGCATCGCGGAGAGAGGCGCTTTGCCGCTAGTATATAGTGTGTATAATATGTCCTTCCTCCATCTCTTGTCTTTGGAAACTTACAGCTGTATTGGCGCCTAATTGAATAATTACGTTTGCCAGCCCAAGTTATAACGTGATAACGTGTTCAAGTCAATTAAATTAGTCCAAACACAGTGCAAGGTAGAGTACACACCCATCGATGTATATTATATACATGTACATGTTCTCGACTCCAATTGTGGCATGAATATAGACATTCAAACAAAAATACATTAAAGGGATTCTTCGACAAGACATTTCAAAGATTTCATTCACATACTTGCACTCTAATAACCATGATAACCTGTTATCGGGTGTAATAATAATAATAAGAACTTAAAAAAAAAAATTTATGTTGATATAGCGTTATTCACTTGAGATTCATAGTGCGTTACACTGTATCACCCCGGTCAACGGGGATACACACTGTAATCATTCATGCACACACAATGGGACGTTTTTCACTCCCTAGGGAGTATTCCAGCCAGTCGCCTGTTAAAGGGCCTTATTAACATTGTCCAAATCCTCAAAATCCCATTAGAATTATAGCGGTTCCCCCATACCTTGTATTCGTATTAGAAATAAAAGCATGGGACAGGTTTCGATTATTTTACAAATTTCCCTTTCGTTAAAAAGATATTTACGATTGAAGTGTTTAGATGTTAAATTATCCACTGGACCGCCAAAACCGTGTACAAAGTGAGTGCAATGAGTTAGTGAATATCACTTTGCATTTTTGCTCATTGCTCGGTCATATAACGTCCATTTAACTCGAAATTTTCACACAACACCCAGTGGACATATCACAACAGATAACAACAATATACATTGTATAAACCACTCAACACTGTTTGCACATGGCAACAAAGTTACTAGATCCCTTTAAGCGCACACATTGCGAAGGAACTACGTTTCCAACTTCCCGGGTCCTCGGGTGTCAGTGAATAAGCCTGATGAAACATATTTTAGGCTAATGTGTATCCAAGTACTAGTATATAAAATGATTATCCTATAATATTATATATACGATGGTTTGCAAAATGCTGATTTGGGGAAGAAAAAAAAAAAAGTGTTCATGCTGAAAGCGCACTATATGTATAATCCATGGGGTATGACGATGTGCCGTTAACTTAGAGATATAGTGCGTGTATTTCACACCTTCAAAAGAAACGAGAAAAAAAAAAGTACCGTTGAATAATTCATCAAGCATCACGACTTGCTTGCACTGATTTCTGAATCATTTATCCATCACGGAGACCTCTGCATTTATGATCGAGTGAAAGCGACCCAGACAAGAGCTTAGTTCCAAAATGGCACTTGAACAATTTTCAAGTTTGGAGAAGAGCAGGTTTCTTTGTCCAACTTTGTACACATATCTATGAGAATGTGAAAATGGAACGTTCCATATTTTGATTTTGATCGCATAATTTGTCCTAAAATCTTGATTTCTAGATAGCTACTTTAATAGCTCAATAATCTACTGATATCGTTATATACTCAATATTTTGGAAATTGGATTTAGTGCTTTTTGGAACTAAACCTTGTTGGTATAATATCGAATGTATAGGGGAAGGATAGGCGACTGCCGTTTGTTGACCGTCAATGCATGATTTGATAGAAGATTTATGAATACGTCTTTTGGCCATCTTTTCGTATTAATCTTTCAAAATGTTCGTCTATTTTAGTCGTGTCTCTTCCGTCCCTTTAATGTAATCATATTTTTGTCCTTGCCAAATTTGCACTCGTGTTTTGGTTAGCATGATCATTGCGTTCTAATCATAATCAAAACAGAACAAAACAAAATAAATAAATAAGTAAACTGCAAATAATTTACCTCACTTAACTTTACTGAACTTCACTTCACGTATCTTAACTAATAAAGGGTATTCTGCGTTATAGAACTAACTTAATTATACATGATTTCGTTTTGCCGTTGCTCGCCATCTCCTTTAATAGTGTTTCTCTCATCATGCTCATCGGGTTGAGATCCAGAGATACAGTTTTTCCCGCGGGAATTAGGCCGAGCATGGATTCCCGCTCTTACCAGCGAAAGGCACAAAGTCAATTAAAGCGTCCTCAAGCACTACCTAGGGAGCCAACGCGTTACGCACATAATTATACACTTCGAACTTCCATGGTAGTTTAACATATGTTTCATTAAAACAAAAGGACACATCTTTGTTGGTTTCATATCCTCGGACAAAATCCCACTATCATTCTTTCTCTTTTCTTCATTACTCCACACTCTCTCCCGCTCTATTTCTATCACCCCTTCCCTCTCTCCCACTCTCTCTCTATCTGCTATTCCATGAACCTGTCTAACCATCTTTCCTCGGACAAAATCCCACTATGCATTCTTTCTCTTTTCTTCATTACTCCACACTCTCTATTTCTATCACCCCTTCCCTCTCTCCCACTCTCTCTCTATCTGCTATTCCATGAACCTGTCTATTAACCATCTTTCCTCGGACAAAATCCCACTATGCATTCTTTCTCTTTTCTTCATTACTCCACACTCTCTCTCGCTCTATTTCTATCACCCCTTCCCTCTCTCCCACTCTCTCGTTATCTGCTATTCCATGAACCTGTCTAACCATCTTTATATCTATCTATCTATCTATCTATCTATCTATCTATCTATCTATCTATCTATCTATCTATCTATCTATCTATCTCTATATATATCTATATATCTATCTATCTATCTATATATATATATCTATATATCTATCTATCTATCTATTTATATATATATCTATCTATCTATCTATACATCTATCTATCTATCTATCTATATATATATATACACATCTATCTATTCATCTGTCTATCTTCCAGTGGCCGCTGCTTCCGTATTCTGTATCTCGGCCACAAAATTGAGTAATACTTCGCGCTCATTTTTTTCTTTCTTCATACAGTCATAATCACATTGCGCACAAACCGATCACGGCAATTAGGGAGTTGGTGCACGGCTCTTTTCACCTCGTTAAGTTCATGGTTAATGTATCCCGGGTAATAGGCCTGCCGCTCGGTGATGTCCTCGGTGCCTACCGGAGAAAACTGTAAATCAGAGTGGGGTACCGCTCGCGAGAAATCAGACGCATCAACCTAAACATAATGCATAAAATGACACGTGCGCGCATCCCTATTCCCAAAGCGCGCGAAATAATTGCATTTTACGTTCTAGTAAATACACATTGATTGTTTTCCGACAAACCCGATTAGACTGCCTGATCTGCCAGTGATGGAAGATGAATATTAAAGGGGTAGTTTAGTTTTGGTAAGGCTGAACTTAAGTAGCCAAAACCTGCACAGTAACATTATAAACTAATAGTTATAACTCCACCATGCTCGAAAGGTGTACAAAATTACAAACGACTAAGTAAAAAGCCTGTTATCATTCAAAAAGAGCCATTGAAACACAAGAGGGCGCTTTTTAAAAAGGAATTGGTTTCAACCATTTTTCATACAAAATTATGCATGTGATGTTGTATTGATATAATGATTAAATAGCGAGATCCTCAACAACTATTTAAAAAACGCTTTTGAAAATTTTTGAAAAAGTGCAAGCATTTTTTCATTTTTTTCTAAAAATCAACTAATTATTTGGGCCCCAAATAATTATAAGATCAGATATATTTATTGATATTTCAGCCGTTTCTGGGTCGATTTTGACCAAATAAAGTTTAGTCTGCCATTAAAATTGCATGTTCTCTCAAATTCGACACTCAGCTTTTCATTACCTCACAAAAAAATTGTGATGTGCAGTGCCCTCTCTACCAAAACTAAACTACCCCTTTAACAATAAATAATGTTAGGACTACTAATCATATTATTGGTGAATGTGAAAATTCAACATTATATAGAAATATTATTCTGCTTGTTATTTATCACCCCCTACCCCTTTAATAGGGGAACAAGTGAATGAAGAGGGAGAAATGGGGGGAGAGGGGAGATCGAGAGAGAGTAGATGGAGAGTGGGAGAGAGAAGGATAGGGTGAGTCAAGAGACAATATATAAATTATTACTCGTAAAATAAATCTTAGAACGTGAATGGCAATCAATATGTAAAAGTCTATAATGACGGATCATCCAGTCAAATGTATTCATTGGTATCTCCTTCGCCATCCCGAACTATAGTTTCGAATGGAAGATTTATCAACACGACTACCCGGATGTGTTTATCTCACCGGTCGTTTCCGTTCCCAGAATTTCAATTATGATGCGTTTAATTAGAATATCAGGTATTAGAGTAACGAAAACGATTTTCCATTCAAAACAAAGTTCATCATCATCATCATCATCATGATCATCACCTCCACCACCATCACCACCACCATTACCATCGTTATAATCATCATCATTATCATCATCATCACCTCCACCACCATCACCACCATCACCACCAGTCCACCATCACCATCGTTATCATCATCATCATCATCTATTCATCATCATCATCATCATCATCATCATCATCATCATCATCATCATCATCATCATCAACATCATCATCATCTTCGCCGCTAATATCATCAGTAACACATGTTCAACACTTCAAAATTAGGCATCTCAAATGGTGGAAATAATTATAATATCATCCCACCCGTTTTATACGTTCTCTGGTTAACAATAATTTTGAAAAATGTAGCACACAATAATAATACTGACCCAAAAATTATATGGCGTATTTCATTTTATTCTAAAAGATACGCTATATAGGATAATAGTTTTAATACAAATATAAAGATGGCGTGCAAGTTCTCTATAATGTAGCTATCCCGTTCCTAATTATCTTGATCAAATTAAGATAACACTTTATTTACATATTATACATTTTATAATTTACGCTTCTCAAGAAACTCGTGAAAGTAATTGGGTTAATTTGTCAAATGTTTTATATTTTGTAAAAGTGACCTATAAAAGTATATACAGCCAATTTGCTAATTCAATTTCGCTCAAATAATAAAAGTTTGTTATGAAATGAAATATTTAAACAAGTTAATGAATTGCCTTACCATGCAACGACAGTATAAAAACTTGTCATTTCATTTAGAATATATCATTTCCAAATTATACAGTTGTTCATTTCGAAATTGATCACCAATGAATTGCCTTACCATGTAACGACAGTATAAACTTGTCATTTCATTTCGAATATATCATTTCCAAATTATATACAGTAGTTGTTAATTTCGAAATTGATCACCAAGTAAGTAAAGTATTGAATAAAATATTATACAGTTATGTTTAAACCCAGGGTAATGAAATAGGGTAACTTTATTTCAGACGCATGTATAGACATCGTGGCTCTTGATTTGGCAATCTCCCATCCAAATCGTTTGCATTTACACATCGACACCGATAAGTAAATGATGTTTTATTTAGGAAATACATGAATCGTAATGTGTATATTTCCAGGTTGAAATTATTTCTGTTGCTACTTCTTTCAAAAAATCGGCAATCAAATTTATCACGCAGCGACTGATGAATTTATTACTTTTCCTATTAAATTATGAATGTAATATGATTAGGGGCACCCGAATTTAGATTGGTCTTTCCCGTGTAGCGCAAGTTTATTCAATTATTTTGCGATAAGCGAGAGACGTGTATAATGACAAATTGTTCGGTTTGACATATATCGCTAGAAAATTAGGTCAGTTTTGATTGAATTTTAGTCCACAGAAACAGGTTTTCTTATTTGCTATATTTCAATCTAATTTGTACATTTAAGGCACAAAATATACAACATAATTTGTGGACCATATTTTCTCTTATTTAATGTTTACTTTTATATAATGAGTTGCCCCTTCTGTAATTAGTTTTAGGATGGCGTTATCTTTCTTTCCTTCGCGTAAAGAAAATCTACAAATAATGATGAAAATAGAATCGGTAGATGCTCTGATTTGAGAAATTGAAGCAACTATACACATTTCCTTCAAATTGATAATAATTATAATAAGTCATCTTTTTAAAATATAAACATTACATGATAACATCAGTTGCACTTCCAAGTAGGACTATAATAGCTTACAAAATCTAAAATATAACATCAAATTATGTGTAGAATCAGTTTGTTAACATTTTATATTTGAGATGTTCTTTTTAAAATGATTGTAATTTGCGCAAGCCAATTCTATTTTGTATGAATATAATTTCATATCAAAAAGTATTATTTCGTCAAGCCAAGGCAATGTATGCTTTCTATATATTTACACACGCACGCACGCACACACACACACGCACACACATACACATAATCTCTCTCACACACACACATTACACATACACATATACACACACACACACATGCACACATACACACACACACGCGCGTATACATAGCCCGTCACGTCTTCAAACCTACACTCAAAGCAAAACGGTCATAAATCAAAGACAATGGGTTGGCACGCGCTGAAAACCATTACGTTGTATCACGCTCGAGTTGACACGCCCAAAAATCTAATGTGCGGTAATTGTCGACTGTGTTGACAATCACAGCAGGAGGAATTGCCCATCTGTCAATACGTTCTACCTAAGATCTTAAATAATCTGTTTTCCTCATGCAATTATCGGGACTTTTATCATAGATCCGAGTCGAAAATCGTTTTACAAGACTAGTTATTTTTTAGTTCCATCCATCGCAAATCGGAATGAATATTTCAGCGCTTGTGACCGATGAGAGGGAACTGTATAGTTAGCAGAATTGTTATTGAGTAAAAAATATTAGAATCTTATGAATAACCATTTAAATAATAATATATAGCATTTTTAAAGAGCCGTGTATCTAGGTACCCTATTCAGATGCACATGTTTACCCTTGGTCATCAAGTACAGTTCAAACCCGCATATTAATTTGTAATCTTATATTTTCTCTTGATAATCATAATTCTCTTGATAACGGTTGTGTTTTACATACATGTTTCAGAACAGACAAAGCTACGGTGGAGAAAAGGCGGGGAAAGCTCTTCGTTATCTTCCACAGAAATAACGAACAACTACAAAACATATCTGCAATCAATCATAATTATTTACAATCATTGTTCTCTTGTTTCGCATTTCTTGCTAATATCATCTTGGTAGAGTATAAGGTGGAAATGGGATGACCAAACAGAAAATTAACTGTTGGCTATATTAAAGGTATTTCAGATTTGTAAATCAGAGTCGCGGTGCCATCTTGCATACGCTTTGCGCACGGGTGCGCACGGTTATTTATATATTACTTCTATGGTAAAGTACAAGAATTACGCCCAGCGTTAAATTTTGCAGCGCGCACAAACGAGCCTAGTTGAAAATGGCGAACCGTTGTGTAGTGTAGCTGAATCCCCGTGATTGACTATCAGTGAATGAAGACAACAAAAATTACCTTTATTCATTTCAATTTGTTTATTATCTTCAAGAACTTAATTGGTATTTGTTATTGTTTTCCTCTGCACAGGTGTGGTTTCAGAACAGGCGCGCAAAGTGGAGGAAAGCGGAGCGGACAAAACAAGAGCGCGGCGTCTCGTCCACCTCGAGCGCAGAGACGGATGATGGACTCTCGTCGGGAGAGGGCGCTGCTGCACAAACGCGGGAAGATGATATCCACAGTCCGAGGGCTGCAGCTGCAGCTGCGGCGCCGATTGACGAAGAAAGTGCGCGGGAAAAATTGAGTGATGTAAGTTACCTTGAGTACTTTCACTTTCCTCATTATCCTCAAATCTTCAATCATCTTTTTGTATTGTCTTGATCGCATTATGTTTTATCCCTCTCTTTTTTTTAAATAATCATATTACTTCTATTGTATTAGTTACTTCTTCTACCTCTTCTTTTACTTCTCCTTACAATATTCATCTTCTCTTCTCTCCTCTCATTCATCTACTAGCAACTATGTATCAGTTCAGTCGGAAAACAACTTTACTTTGCATTTTAACTTATATTACCTGCAATACCTGCCATAGGCCTATTTATGATTTCCGATACACTCACTGCTAACTCCACATTATTTGTTTGAAATGTTATGTTATTTAAAATCGTGTTTCGAATGGCAACAATGATTTAAGACTGTGGTGCTCTTGCAAGAGAAATGTGTTAACAAATAATAATTTTGCTGACTTAGTGTAATGAATCAGCGGATGTGAGGTGACTAAAATATAGTTCATGCAGTTTCTTATAAAATGATTGAATACAAAGAATAGGCATACATCTGATAACAAGTTCATTTTATTTCCCCCCAATTATCACATCCAATATCCAGGTCGAGCGGAATCGCTCTAGTCCACCCGCCGATGACGATTCGCCCATGACAAGTCTTGAAAGAGCGCCACCTAGCGGTCGTCTGCTGCCACCAGCCTTCGGTCATCACATCGGTGTTCATGGTGGTGGTAGTGGTGCAGCAGCCGCTGGTATGATCAACCCGTTCTACCACCCGACGGGAACCCGGCTTCTTTTCACCGCACCGCATTACGACAGGTTCGTTTTTACATGACCTACTCCTCTCAGGATTCAATGCATATAACCAGTTTTACTACCACTGTACCTCCTTATAAAGATCTCAGATGATAAAGAAAAAATCATCGAGGCCATTTTGCAGGTCCAATTTCTATTTTGTTTTTACCCTTACATAACAAGATATTTGATATAATAAGACAATTTATAACGCGGATCCACTTTATAACGCATTTTGCTTAAATTTGGCATCCATGGTAGTTTGAATTCAATTTCATTAATTTATTTTAGTTATTTCAAATTCAAATCATAATTTGACAATTGAAATACAATCATTACGAATGATAATAAATATAAACAGGAGTATTGCATGATGAAAATGTCATCTTAATCAAATGACAAACTGGCCTCATATCAGTTTTTGTAATATGAACTCATTTCGGCATTTAAAGCAACATTTGTTTCAAATTTCAAATTCACTTCAATTAAATTCCAATACCAAAGAAATATGAATAATGTAATATAATCATTAGCAAAATTACAATATTGCATAATTTTACTGGAAAGAAAATGTTATACATGTATTGTGCGTCATTGTTTAATGTTTTTTTCTGTATGAACTCTACAATTTACATTCGTTATCATTTCTCCTTTTGCATTTTCCCCCCTAAACAGTATTCGAGGACCCGCTGGAGCTGCCCGGTTCCCAACCCTTATGTCACCCTCCTACGCCTCACAACTCATGTCCTTTGCATCAGCGAGAAAAGGTAACATAAATCTCAGGATGATTAAAACAAAAATATCCCCATTATCAAGAACATGAAGAAGAAAACTATAGAATATAACGTTTACATTAAAGGGATAGTTCAGATTTTGTTTAGAGGGCGCTTCAAGAAATTATTTGCTTGTGAGGTAATGAAAAAAATAAGTGTACACTTTGAAAGAGCACACAATTTTAAAGACAGAATCAGCTTTGTTTGATCAAAATCGGTTCATAAACAGCTGAACTATCCATAAATATATTCGATTGGAATTAATGTTGGGGGACAAACTTGTATTCAATGATTTAAAAAACAAATTTCAGACCCTTCTCTCACCCTCAGTCATATGCCTCACAACTCATGTCGTTTGCATCAGCAAGAAAATTGGTAACATAATCCCCGGAAAATCTATTTAGTAATTTTAAATAGCTTAAAAGGCTCGAATATTTTATAGGACGAAATAAAAACAAGGAGCCCAATATCAGGAAAATAAAGAAGGAAAGTAAACAATTATAATGTTTACATTACTATAAAGCTGACAACAAAAACAAATTTACATAATTTATTAAATTACATGTAATTTTCAAATGTATATTTTATCTTTTGTTTTTAAATTTAGTTCTAATTTTGTTTGTTATTGTTTTTCCCTGTATTATAGGCGAAACCGTACCTACATCCGGGACCTACGGCAGTTTCAGCATCCCGTCAATGTGCGGAAGCCCGCTCGAATCTTCGTCGGCCTTACTACGCGAACACGAGAAGCGCACGCTCAGTCTCGCCGCGCTCCGCATGCGCGCCAAGGAATACTCCAACGCCATGGCCGAAGCGGCGGGTTTGATGACGTCATACAAGATGGCGCCGCCTCATCCGGCTATTCTACTCGGCAGCAGTGCCGCCTCGCGAATGAACTCATCACACGCCCCTTGCACGTTTTGATGTCCAGGAAATGTTATATTATGAAGCAGAAATTATAAAGGAGAAAAACTCTTTCCATGAATATAGAGGAATATTATGACTTTTATTTATTTATAGTCTAACAAAGATGGCGCCGGCCTATTTGGCTGTTCTACTCGGCGGCAGTGCCGCGTCCGTGAGTGAACTCATGCCCTTCCAAGTTTGTTAATAATGTTTCGAGAAGCAAGAACATCTAGGAAACATCTAGAACAAGCATGAAGACTCTTCAACATCACGTACATTACATGCGCACTTTTTAGTTGGTCGATCGATGTCGGATTTCATTGTACACGAAGACGCAAACCTATGGAGTTTTCTACCAGGTTGGTTATGAGTATAAAACTTAACTCCGGTTCCGTGACCATGCTTATATTATTGTAACGCTGATCATTTTGTATTGGCGTGAACGAAAACGAGGTGAAATTAATGTTGTTAGGCTCAATAAAATGACACTGCGGCCCCATCTTTCCTGATAGACTTGACGGTATATACTGCGCTGTCGTGTTTGGGAGAGTTTATCCCCGTTTATCATGCGGCGCCATGTTTTATAATTATTATACGCACGCTGCGCATTATGTAAATTACATGCACTAGAGAGTTGCGTATCGTAGGTGTTGCGCTTACGTATACGATTCATCTAGCGACCCGATTACTTTAAATTGCTAAAACTAGAGTCACTCTTTTGTTCTTATGAAATGTCAGGATGTTCTCGATAACATCCGTGTCATTCCATGGACGGGAAAAGTAATACCGATTCTCGTATAAAGACATGCAATTTCAATAAAATATTGCTTGATTAATATAAATGTTTCTGATTTAAGGTTTTGATCACTGCATGCGCTACTTCTTACTATCTGTGAAATCGAGTAAACGAAGTTTTATTTTGTATTTTGGTAGTGACATTTCTTTGAATTATTGGGAAGAAAATAATCGTTGGGTCATCGAATGGTTGACATTGTGCAATGTTCGAAATTAATGTTAATGTTATTCACTAATTTTATTTCTAATTTATGACGCCAGCATTTTGTATTCCTAATTTAATTATGATTATTGCCTTCTTCTTTTATTTTATATTCGTTTGATACATGTACTAGGATTTTAGAAATCGGGAATGATCATAAATTATAAGTAATGATGCAATATGAATTATATTGTTTGTATTTAATTGAATGTTTGGCACGTGCAATTCAGCTTGTTTGCTGCCATACGTGTTGGCAATAAAAAAAAACATGAATAAATAAATAAATAGATGTGTATTAAAAAACGACTTAAGTACTAGAACTAGTATACACTAGTATGATGGCTCTGAATTCCACTCGATTTAATAGGTGTTTGTCATACCCATGTTGGTATAATTTGTATGCATCTGCATATATACTATTAAGAAATTAATAGTTTTATCAAAAGAACGGTTCGCTATGACATAATTCAAATGTTGTGAATAAACAATGATATAAACAAAGGTCGCTCCTTCAGGAGTCCTGACATTAACCCGGGCCCATATTCATAAAACCACGTAAGCTGAGTTCCATGCTAAGCCTATGCTAGTAAGCAATTTCTTAGTCACTAATTTTTACAGCTATTCGCATGGTAGGCATGTATTACCTACCAAAGCCCTTGCCACGTATCACCGGATAGCGTAAACGGATAACCGACGGAAAACAAAATTTCAACTTGTTCGTCTCCGTTTGCATGCGTTTCTTGTCAGGCGAAGTACGTTGTTCTATCCGGCGGAATGTTTTATGCATGAAGCAACGGAGACGACTTTCACCACCGGATAAATTGATTTCGAAGAAGTTCTATACGTCAGGCATCCGTTTACGCTATCCGTTGATATGTGACCGGGCCTTAACGGACGCCCGACGGAGAGCCAGATTATCAATCCGTTTGTATGCGTTTCGTGTCCGTTTCTTGTTCGGCGAATGCGTTCCTTGTCAGGCGATGTACGTTGTTTTGGTTTGGTGCATGAAGCAATGGAGGCGAATTTCACCAAAGGATAATTTGATATCCAACATTTTCTTTCCGTCAGGCATCCGTTTACGCTATCCGGTGATATGTGACAACACCATTATATTAGGCGCTGTATAAATCGAACCTATTTTGACTTGGTTGCATTTAAAACGTTTGAAAGGATTGTTTTACAATGAAATATATTGTCAAACAAATTTGTCATAATGGACAAATTTGTCCGTAATGACACATTTTTATGGTCGCATTATAAGGACATTTTGGCCGAAATTTTGCCAAATTCGTATACTAGTAATTTGGCTATATTCGTATACTAGTAGTTTGGCTAAATTTTGGCAATAATTTCGCCAAAGTTTGGCCAAAAGGTCCCCATAATGACACGGTAAATTTTTGTCATTATGACAAATTTGTCGTAATGACAAAATATTTCTTTGTGAAACACCCTCCCGACCTCTTGTTGCATATTTTATAGCCCCCATCGTCTATAGAATAGAATTGTAGATTTTAACTAAGCTCAGTACAGGATTAATTAAGCTCAAATACTCCGTAGGAAGTGCAAAAAGTGCACTCTGTGTGCAGACCCTGATTGCACAGTGTGTATCCGTTGACCGGGGTAATTATAATAGCGTAAAGTGCTAGGATTCTCGGGCGAATTGCGCTATACAAATAACCGTTACTATTATTATTTATTATTGTATGAATATGGGCCCTGAATGCTTGCCCGATAAAGCAACAGATGATGTGCCCAAGGTGGTTTCCAAGTATACATTGAATTGCATTTAGATAAGAATTAGATTCATTACATACTATAGTAGTTTGTTTTCAGTTCATTAGACAATTTATGAACGCGCATAAATTTTAATATATTCATGAACCTGTTTTTATAATTTATTGACTCAACGTTTTTGATTGAAAAATTATTAATAATTCATAATGTATCTAATCAAAACCGTTGACGCCGCTCATGTGTGTAGAAATGTATGTCACTGTATATATAACTCATATTTTTAATATATTCTACGACATTCTATAAAAGATGATAACAAAGTTTTGTAAATTCGTTGTTTGTATTGTTAAGTGCACAATTCAAGAATAAATTCAGTTCCTATGAAGAAAACTTCATTTCGTCCCATGTCGGTTTTTTTTTCACTGTGGCCCGTTTGCAGAAAGAGGTACAATCGATCGTAAGACCATGAAAAATAAATGGTTGGATTGGCGTAACCCGCCCGACCTTAAAAATACCGCCGACCCTAAAGGTTTTTTCTGATTTTTTATTTTTTTTAATTTTTTTTAAATAAAAAAAAATATATATATCTTTTTTTATTTTTTATTTTTATTTTTTCCAATTGCGATATGTGTTATTTGTGTGTTATATGTGTGTTTTTGTGTATTTGTGTGAATCCTGAAAAAAAAAAAAAAAAAAAAAAAAAACCTACCTACCTACCCTAATGTTTGGTTGCCCGTTACTCCAATCCAACAATTTTTTTTTTTTGGCCTAAGTTACAATATTAATTGTAATTCAGATCATGATTGTGTTCTAAATGCGCAAATCCGATTGGTTGAAACGCGCAAATTTTTCTGACTTACAATTCATTGTACCTTACAATCGATTGTACCTCTTTCTGCAACGTGATGGCCTTTAGTGTGGTTATATACTTTATGTTGATATCTCTATTTTGATCACACAACTTAAATCACGCAGAAAATAAGAAAATATACAATAAACCAACCCTGGGATTAAACAAGCTCAACAATAAGTGTTTAGACAATTGAAAACAATCATATTTATTTATCTTTCTACATTTTGATTTTGATTGTTAATTAATTCCATGCCGGTGTGATCGCGGAAAAAGTCCGGCCGCGGAATAAGACTGGGCAGTGCAATTTAGGAACTTTAATTTTCGTAGTTTTAGCCGGTGTGAGCGCATAATCTGTCCGGGCGGATAACCTGCCTGACCCTAACCCTAACCCTAACCCTAATTTTGTGGCTATATGTCAGATTAGTGGCTATAGGTCAGATTTAGTGGCTATAAGTTAGATTTAGTGGCTACATAGGTGTATACAGTATAGCAGTGGTGGGGCCTAATACACGATATTGCCATTACTATAATACTGCGGCCCAGACAGGTTATCCGCCCGGACAGATTATGCGCTCACACCGGCACCAAATTTACTCAAAGCCACTCAATCTAATTATAGCAACCAAATATAACCATAGCCACCAAATATAACATATAGCCACCATATTTAAGGTTAGGGTTAGGGTTAGTTTTGTTCGCAACAATAGTTTTGAAAATTGAAGTTAGCAACCAAAAATAATATATTGGCAAGTCGGACAAAATCCGCGCGCGGATCTTGTCCGCCCATAGTTTTTTTTTTTAAAGACTACTATAACTCTTCGAATGTTAAAGTTAGATAGTTTGTCAAGGAGGAAGGAGGAATGAGGAAGTATGAGCAGTGATACAGATATAGATCAAATGTTATCTATACAGGGTGGCCCAGAAAGGATGCAACACCTACGATCGTTAATTCCATCCACACCATCGACCAAATGTCATTGTTTTTTTGTTTGATTGGGTAGAACATTCTTTTTCCAACAAAATGATACCATGAACATTGATTTTGGGTAAGGCGTTTGGATTCTAGGGCCATATTTCTGAGGCAATGTCGTTTCCTAAATTTGCTACTTTTTCGTCTCCAGCGATCCTCTGAACACTGAGACATTCTCGCCCCACGGCCTGCCATAGAATTAGCTGTACAGAAGAACCGCATGACTGCTCTCCCTTTGATAGGGAATACAATGTGAGCCATTCTTCTGTACAGGTAAGTCTATGGCAGGCCGTGGGGCGAGAATGTCTCAGTGTTCCGAGGATCGCTGGAGACGAAAAAGTAGCAAATTTAGGAAACGACATTGCCTCAAAAAAATGGCCCTAGGATCCAAACGCCTTACCCCAAATCAATGCTCATGGTATCATTTTGTTGGAAAAAGAATGTTCTACCCAATCAAACAAAAAACAATGACATTTGGTCGATGGTGTTGATGAAATTAACGATCGTAGGTGTTGCATCCTTTCTGGGCCACCCTGTATAACCAATGGATATCAAAACAAAGAAGGATCTTACACGAAGGAATAGAAAAATAATTCGAATAAGTTATATAAATATTTCCATAACATGTATTAAAGTAAATGTCTATAAACACATACAAGAAATGAAGAGACACATATAGAGTACATGACTGTCAAACAAAAACGTAGTTTGATGAATAACAGGCTACTTTGAAGTTTACTCAACAGTGACGTTTTACTATTTTGAATGAATGAACATGAGCAAAGATAAATAGGCTTCGCCGACAATCGAACCCGAGACCTCCGCATTGCTGGACCGATCGATGCTCGACCATCAAGCCACAATGACCCTTGAATGGGAGATGTTCCCACGAAACCCTTTCATTACTCGAGGGTTTCAAAGGAATAGTGCAGTTTTGGTCAAACAACATTTCAGTAACTAAAACTTGTAAGTTATTACAAACTAACAAGTTATAATTCAATGATGCGTGAATTGTTATAAAATATAAAAAAGGGTTAAGTAACAGGGCCTTTTCATTCAAAACGCAGCAGTAAACACAAGAGGGCGCCTCAAGAGACACCTCAAGTAAAACAAAAAGGTGAATGTGGTTAAAATATAATTCAGTAGAGAGATCATCCAAAAAACAACAACGTGGGGTTTGTTTTAACAAAATTTAGAATTTTAAAATATTTTTTTAATTCTTAAATAAAAGTTGGTCCCTAACATTTATTCCAATCGGATATATTTATGGATATTTCAGCTGTTTCTGGACCGATTTAGATCAAACAAAGTTGAATTGATTGTGTCTGTAACATTGTAAAGCTCTTCAAAATGTTACACTTAGTTTGTCATTACCTCACGAAAATTCTTTCTCTTAACTAAAACTGAACTATTACTTTAATGTTTCAACATCCTTGCTTTATGCTTCTGCCTCAGATAAGGGACAAACTCCGGTTCACTCATACCGAGTCTCTGGCAAGTCTTGTTCTGCGCCTTCTCTTTCCTCAAAACATACTCCGTCACCCCGTACGGACCAGACCAATACGATATGTCTCTGACCTTCGTCCCACTCATACACTCCTCTTCATATCGCTTACAGAGATCTTTTAACTCCATGATTTCGGTTTCCATTCGAGCGCGACCATACTCATCGACCTTCCTCCACAGCGTCCGATTGAAATGATCGTACAGCCGATGATCGCCTCCGTTCCATTCGTTGAGGCGCTTCGTCAACGCTTCGGCCTTTTTCGTCTCGGCTTCGGTAACGTTCGCCCCCGTTTTCTTATTGTAATAGACCCTCAACTTGCTGTTCAGATGGACGATCGTTCGCAGATCCCAGCACATCAGGTCTTTCAACAGGATCAGGGATTCGAAGAAGTGCTCCGACAGAAGGACGAAGTCCATCTTCGAATCGAGATACTGGATGTACTCGTCGACTTTTCGCTGGTCGTACAGAATCTGCTTATCTATGCCGAGATCGAACAGCTCGGGGTCCTTCCCGCATTGCCTCGTCATCTTGTTCTTGTTGTACTGGTCGTAGTACTGTCTGGGGTTCAGCGAAAACTGGTCCAGTTCGACCTTGTACTGGCGCTTCATGACGAAGTAGGTATACATGCTGGTGAAGTGGCTGGCGGCCTCGCGGATGAGCGTGACGAACTTTGTGTCCCCTGGCATCATCTTCTTCATATCTGCAACAGAAAAATAGCAAAATACATTATAACAAGTATACTTTGTATTATACATTCCGATTTGGGCCCCGTTGCAGAAAGAGGGGACATCGACTGTAAAGTTGCAATCGATTGCAAATCGAATTTCGTCCCAAGTCTACTCATCAGTATAAAATAATCGAACGTGGTTTACCAGAATGATGTATGTAGAGTTTTCCAGGCGGGTGAGATAGAGTGCTACTACGTTTGCGTTGGCCCACACCCCCACATCCATTGTTAAACCTCTTCACTCGCCCATCCATTGTTTAGGAGGGCGAGTGAAGAGTTTTAACATCGTTTTTACTTAGCACTGGAAAGAAAATAGATTAATTGTTTTTTTGTTTTTTTGTTTACATTACTCACCATCATAAAGGAAACGAGCGTGGTTTGCCAGAATATTGTAGTGTTTTCCAGGCAGAGTGATGTTAGCTGTTAGTTGGTCCACACCCTAGACGTGGAATCCATTTTTCGGAGGGCGATTAAAGAGGTTTAACATCATATTTACTTAGCACTTGCTAAGAAAAAAGATTTTCGTTTTTTACTCACCATCGTAACAGAATCGAGCATGGTTTGCCAGAATGCTGTAGTGTTTTCCCGGCGGGGGAGATATAATGCTACTATAAGTTTTAGTTGGCCCACACCCTTGATATAAATTAGAATCCATTTTTCGGAGGGCGAGTAAAGAGGTTTAACATCATATTTACTTAGCACTGCTAAGAAAAAAGATATTCGTTTTTTACTCACCATCGTAACAAAATCGAGCATGGTTTGCCAGAATGCTGTAGTGTTTTCCCGGCGGGGGAGATAGAATGCTACTATAGTTTTAGTTGGCCCACACCCTTGATATCAATTAGAATCCATTTCTGGAGGGCAAGTAAAGAGGTTAAATATCACTTCTTACTTAGCATTTCTTAGAAAGAAAAAAAGAAAAATTTTCGTTTTGTTTTTACTCACCATCGTAAAAGAATCGGGTGTGGTTTGCCAGAATGTTGTAGTGTTTTCCCGGCGGGGGAGATAGAATGGTATTAGGTTTTAGCTGGCCAACACCTTCGATATAAATTAGAATCCATTTTTTGGAGGGCGAGTAAAGAGGTTAAATATCTCTTTTTCACTTAGCACTTCTTAGAAAGAAAAAAAAACATTTTTCGTTTTGTTTTTACTTACCATCGTAAAAGAATCGGGCGTGGTTTGCCAGAATGTTGTAGTGTTTTCCCGGCGGGGGAGATAGAATGGTATTAGGTTTTAGCTGGCCAACACCTTCGATGTAGAACCCATTGTTCGGGAGGGCGAACGTTAGATCCCGCTCATCTCCAAACCGGTAGAAGATGTTCTGCAACGTCGAACTTCCCGTCTTATGCACCTTAAAGAGATACAATATTGATATATTTGATATAATTATTGTTTTATCGTGAGTATCGTTTTAACGTGATGTCTTCATTTCATTATTAATAATTTCGTTTGTACTTGGTCCTCGGTAATTGGTATGTGGTTGATTTCCCTCAAAAAATATTCCATCCGGAATTGAAACTGGAGGTATTGTTGAAAATAGTATAAAAGGTGTTTTATATTATACAGTTGTTAACTGGTGGTGGAGGGAAAAGCACGGAATGTTCCACTCCCGAGGGGTTTTAAATGCTATTGAGGGAAGAGTAAATAAGTCCCGAGACGTAGTCGAGGGACTTATTTTGTTCACGAAATAGCATTTTAAATTCCTGAGGGGAACATTCCATGATTTTCCCGACAGCAAAGTTAACAACTGTTTTATCATCTGATTGCCATGTAACAGTGCCATGTAATATCCAAAAAATATTACATGGCAGCTCATGTACTGTATTTACTAAGTCAGGTGATAAACTTAAATATGAAGCTTAATATCTTTTAAATAAGTTGACATTCAAATGTGTTTCAATTCAGTTGACAATGCACTGACAGAATGTGGATAACCTGATTGGGCCCGAAAAGGGGCACAGGACAATATAAGTCATGAACCGAAAAAAATAAATAAAAAAAAAAACAAAACAAAACATTGAAAGTGGTTCTACTCTGTGTAAGCACCATATCAAGCATCCCTATAGCTCTACAAACGTGCCTTCTCCGGCATGGAGATTGATTTTTTAAATTAATATCTAAATAATAATCTTATCTAAATAATACTGAATCACCCAAAACCGTTCAAAGTTATCTGTGATTGCAATCACCTTGATGTAAACGATGTTGGTAGATGGTGTGCATTGCGCATGTGCCGTCAGTTTGGGCCCCAGTTCAATCGCTTGTGCACCATTTACTGCTACAGTCTGATATCTGTGTAAATACACAAACAAATCAAAATAAATTAAAAAAACAAAATATAATTAACCAGGAAAATTATGTATAAAGTTTCACATTCCTATATTTTCCATTGTCCACGGAAACTTATCATTTATGTTCATTTTCTTAAAATGTAATATGTGTGACGAAAACAAAATAAAAAAATTAAAAACATTACAATAAATAATTCAAACAAAACAAATCTATCCTTTAAACTCCTGAAAAATGCTCTGTAATTCAAGTGTGAGCGTTGATGTTTGTCGTTACATTAAAATACAGATTGATGCAAAATACTGCTCAGTGAAAACTGCTTATCTACTGTAACAGCGTCTTATCTGTGTAATAAATTGAGTCAATATAGGGCTTACATTTTCGGTCATAGCAAAATCTTCTTCAGAGGCAAAATGAAAAAGAACAAGAAAATATCAGTCTTACTAAATAAGGATTATTATAGTCTCACCGATTGTATTTGTCATCATTCTCATGGAGTTCGTCCGTTACATGGACGGGCGTGTGGTAGTCACGACTGCCTTGGGCCCCGTTAAGCTTGGGATGGTTCATTTCGACCACCATCATCCTTAGAAAGACTGCGGAGATGATGGCGACGATGATGATGAGTATTTTACGTGCAGACGTCATCGTGAGATCAATCATGCTATGTAGTCACCAGAAAAATAAGTCACAAGTCTGGATCAGAAGCTCATCAGAACATTACTTGTTGTTTGGTTTTTGTTTGATGTTGGGCTAAGATCCTGTGATGATAATAATGAGGAGAAGAATAAAGAGAATGAGAAGAATAAAGAGAATGAGAAGAATAAAGAGAATGAGAATGAGAATGAGAATGAGAAGAAGAAGGTGGCATTAGAACATCAAATAACTTGGATTTTCACGCATTACTCAGTGGACATATCATACTATACTGGACTTACGTTGTGCCACTGATGAGTACTGTAAATGGGCAAAAAGGTTCGGGGATATGCCTCACCCCAACTAATTGAACCATTTACTTTAGTAGATGTGCCTCACCCCACCTGTACTTACCAGTCATGTCAGTATAACCACACAAATCCACCCACGTCGTGGGTATAATTATCTCGCAACTTCGGATCGCTTTCAAATACCAAGACGAATTAGTGTAACACAAATTAATTAGGTCGTCAGTAACATTACCTGGAATTGTCCCGAATGTACAACCTCGCAGTAAAACCCAAAAAATGCAATATATCAATGGCGGCAAACGCTCTTTGGTGAAAACAAATTGTAGGCTAAATTGTATTCCTGCAGATAATCATGATAATAAATGTATACGGACGCGTTCTCACAAAGACGAGTATGTTTACACGATAGTATAATTATAAAGTGGGTTCTACAATATGTCGTCGTGTATATCGCGGATACACTATGCATACAATTATGGGCGTAGAGACTTACGTAATACCTATTCATCAGGGGGGGATGAATGAAAGATCTACGCCCGTGCGATACAGTACACGTCCACGTAGGGTACTACGATGTACATGTAATTGCTAACAAACAATAAAATGTATACGTAACAGAAAATGTAGCCTCTATTCTATGGCTATGCATCAGCGAGTCCGGCTCATCGATGGTCCGGCTGGAGACATCGACTCGAGGCGGACCGGTGGCGGACCACATAACTAACCCAATGCAAGGAGAGAGGTCCAGTTACAAAAGGGACCATTGTCCAAATCCACAAAACTTTACCAATAGAAGCATGGAACAGGTTTTGGTTTTAAATGTCCCTTTTGTTAAAAAGATATTTACGATTGAAGTGTTGAAATTATCTACGGGACCTTTTCAGCCGTGTACAAATTAGTAAGTGCAATGAGTAAGTGAATATCACATCCATTTAACTTGAAATGTTCACACATTAATTTCTGGACATATCAGATCACACAAAGTTACTAGATCCCTTTAAAGGACTGTCCAAATCCATAACAATTGATTAGAAATCTAGTTGTTCACTCATATCTTAATGTATAAAAGCATAGAACAGGTTTTGGTTTTAAATGTCCCTTTCGTTAAAAAAAAAGATATTTACGATTGAGGCGTCCTGATTTTTAATTATCCACTGGAAAGTTTTAACTGTGTACAAAGTCATTGCAAGGAGTAAGCGAATATTTTTTTTAGAGATGTGAAATAAAATTTAAATTTAAATTGAATATCACTTTGCATGCTCACACATTACTCGGCCATATAACATCCATTTAACGTGAAATTGGAAGAGCATGTAAATTTAAAGATAAAACAAACTTTATTTGATCAAAATCTGTTCAGAAAGAGCTAACATATCAATACATGTATCCGATTGAAATAAACGTGGGACCCACATTTATTCAACAACTACAGAACAACATTAGATTAATGCCTACAGTTTTTCGAATCGGTATGCCAAAGAGGTTTTTAAATAGTTGTTAATGATCTATCTATTGAATCACTATTTTAACAAGACATAACATTCACACTCGTTAATAACAAATTGCTTGAAACCTCTTATGTTTTAACGGCTGCTCTTTGAATGATAACAGCATGTTAAGTTAGTCGTTTCTACCTTTCTGGCATGGTAGATAACTAATAGTTTGTAATGATATGGTGCAAGTTTTTGTTTCTAACATTCAGTCTGTCCACTTGGAACTCTAGTGGTTCTCTCATACCTTATCATATTCATATTAACAATAAAAGCACGGGACAGGACGGTTTTTTTTCTTCAAATTTCCATTTCGTTCAAAAGATATTTACGATTGAAGTGTGTCTGTATGAAATTGTCTACGGGACAATTGCAGCCGTGTACAAAGTAAGTGCAATGAGTTAGTGAATATCACTTTGCTTTTCTGCTCATATCTCAGCCCAAAACATCCAATTAACGTGAAATGTTCACACATTACTTTTTGGACATATCAGATCACACCAATACACATTGGATTAATCATTCATCACCTTTTGCACTTGTCAACAAAGTTACAAGATCCCTTTCAGATGTAGACAACTGTTGCTGCTAAATATGTTGGCACTGGGTGTATAATAAATATGAGTATTTTTTAGTCAAATCTAAATTCATGGTTTATTCGAGATGCAAAGGTAGCGTTAATTCAACAACCGTAGTTTTGTAAATAACTAGGCTATATTTATCCTGTATTGCTTATGGTAGGTAGTAAGTGCATGATACAGTTGTTATTTTATGTTATCAAAAGAGCGCATAATCATACCATGAACCTATATCATTTAATATGATCATTATTATGTATATGAAATCAATCTGCGCACCTCTTTTACACCGATATATCAAATAACACTCAATATTTTTGCTGAATAAACGTAATTGGTAGACTTTAGTGCCAATAAATCGCACTAAGTTAAACATCTATACTAGTTTATTTAAGAGCCGGAGTTACAGATATACGGGCGGGGTCGATTTACGACTAGAGATCCTGCCACGTATTAATTACCAATGCGATATCATTACGAGTGCATAATATAAACCCCTCACAAAAAGTTCCGCAATTCAAGTTTGAGCGTTGATTTATACGATATCTTGTTATTAATTGATCCTAATGGGATTTGATATAATTGACAAGCATGTTTATTCTCCTTTACATTGATGCATCATTTGTAATGGTTATTAAGCTATGGAATGTTCAGTAGACCTGAATATGAAGCCGTGTCAAAAGCGAAATTATGCATACAAAGTTATTCTTGTGAATTCTCCATTTGTTTGGAGATCGGCTGTGTTGTGCTGATCGAGGCGACCACACAATAACAATGCATTTTGCGACGTTTCAATCTTGACTTGACCCCAATGTCAGGTGCAATGAACATTCCATAATTACATAACCATTACAAAATGGGGCATCAATGTAAAGGGGAATAAACAGGCTTTTTAATGATACCAAAATCATGTAAGATAATATGGGGACATGGGAGTTATATGAACACTCAAACTTGAATTGCGGAACTTTTTGTGAGGAGTTTACATGCATATAATCAGAAGCTAGTAATATGGAAACTTCTTTTCCATGTTCAGCTAGCAACATGCCGGACGATATACACTCACACTGATAACTATGATTTGCATACCATGCAGATTATCTATAAGTATAGCAAACATTGATTTTCAAATTGGGAGCTGATCATATGCACAATCTCCCGAGCTATGAGATATTCTATAATGAAGTACACTTGAAAAGAGTCCAAAGGTTCCGATCTGACGGGGGTTAAAGGACCTAAAGAATACAACGTACTTTGACACTTATTCTATAGTTGATGACTTGAAACATAGGTCTGCCGAAAAAAAATCTATGAAAATAAACACAGTATAGTGATTTAAGACTAGTTTTCTGATGCCAAATCTCACTTAGCAGCCAGTTTACGCCCCACCCACATTTAGGGTCCGGAATCGGCAGCGTGATCGACATGTGATTGACAATTCATTGGCTTACGTCATGACGCGTCATCTACAGAATTTAGTTCATTAGTCCGTTCTTTAGATGACGTCACATTTTGGCGATTTAAAAGGGGCGTTCCCAGGACAATTAGATATTTACTAATTACCCCAAAATTGATTGCTTTCATGAGAAATGACTGCCAAATTCTTTTTCTTCGGGAAAAATTACATATAGAGAGCCGAATTGTGAAAATAAGGCCATCTAGACGCTTTAGTTCCTTTAATTGCGACAAGAGTGTGCTTTTTTTTCCTTTTCTTTTTTATAGGCCTCAACGATTATAAGAACATGAAGTGTTATATTTTTCTGAAATCATATGCATATCAAACTTTTTGCAGATTGTTTTATGCTCTGTTCTTGTATTTTGCAAAGTATATACTCATTTTGGCCACACATCATTATTGTAAACTTTTTGAAGAAATTGTTTAAAGTACATGTATATAAAGTTTTACTTTTTATTCTTGTTGAAAATCATTAAATTTCGTGATATGGTCCTATACTAAACAACATGATGTTTCCACTAGCTCCTACATGTTTATGAAGTATATCAGTATCACAAACTTAAAAGAGATCAAATCTTTCCTCGAGCACTGCATGCTTTTTATAAATAAACTATTACTTTAATATAGATGTGTTACATGTCCTCTTGATTTATTGATTTCATCTGAATTTGGCAAATTGTTATATTTTCCTCTCTTGTTGTATATACGTATGTAATTTATGACAGTTTTATGTTGCCGAAAACTATTTACAATATAAATATTTCGAAATAAATGCAACATAAGTCCGGACTTTTTAAATAAGTCTATAGCTTTGTAACCCTACGCATATATTTTGAAATTGGAAATGAAATGAAATTATTTACCAAACAACAATATCGTTTACAATATGATAATTACAATTGATATGATTTCATTGTTAGTAAAAAGGGACCAGCAATAGTGAAAAACGCTAATCTAAGCGAGTCCTTTATAAAATTATTATAACAAGATTTCAAATATTTTCGAATATATTTTCATGTATCTTATTTTGTAAGGTTTCCGTTATTTTATTTCTGTATAATATGGTGCCTCCTCGAAGCAACTAAATTCTTTAAACTCAATCGAGTTCCTTAATTATGCATCTTCTTTTTAATGTTTGAACATGACCATTAATGCAGTTTTCCTTGTTCTTCTTCATCAACAATAATTATGGTGATTAATTAATATTATTTGCTGAACGATGTGAACAGGTTATTTTTGTAATTTTCTGGCACACAATTCCGTCAATTGTCATACATGAATAATGATTATGAAACTAGTAAAGATAATAACAGAGATTACTTTATTTCGGGATCATGTATAGGTATGACAAGCCCCATTCAAGAATGCATCTAAATGACCAACAATCTACATTATCATGATTATTTAAGTTATTTACATATTATGCAAATTGCGTTTTATAAATTGTATCGAGGAGTCGATCATCTTAGCTGAACTTGAACTTGAACTGAACCAATGCGTTTTTAGAGAGTGTCCTCTTGTGTTTTAAAGGTATTGTTGAGTTTCGGTATAGAGGGCGCTACACAAAATATTTTTTTTGTGAGATAATGAAAAACAGTGTGTCAAATTATTTCATAATGCAGTGTTAACATTTCCCCTTTCTGATTAAGCATTGATTTTTAACAAGATCGCTGAATATTTAAGCGGCAATTCCCTGACAATCTTTCCCCTAACCATCCACCACCACCACCACCATCATCATCATCAAGTGCACATAAATCCAATGTGCTATCTCAATACGTTGGTACAATAACAATAAAAATGAATCTTGTTTATGTCTTTTGTTGATTAACAATGACAATTTACAATGGATATCTGTGCTTATGTTGTACTTGCCACCAAAGGGCTTGCCTGATTTAGCAGCAGTTAATTATGTTGAGCAGTTGAGCCCTGTTTGAGTAGGACAGGTACTGGAATTATGGTTCGTCTTCAGTTCACCCCGCAACAGAGATCATTTTTGGTCACCAAGTATGCAAGAGTGTAAAATAAGTTGTGCAAGGGTTATGCCGCTGTTATCCCAATGTTCGGTGTCCCAGCAGTAAAAGTTATGAATTCTTTCACAATTTGTTTTATTCCTCACCTAGCCACTTGGCGCAAGTGTGATTTTGCAGTCTTCTAAAGATTGTCTGATGTTCAGTCATGCGTGCAGAGATTCAAATGAAAATGGTACCGAAATATGCTGGGATGATAACTCTACCAAGACATATCATAAAACCCATGATTAAATGTTCATACTTCAAACAAGACAACTTTTAAAAGATGGGACATTTTTTCTGACTCACTCTGTATAGTACAATTGTCCAACCTTCTCATGCTCTTGCGCGGGGCGGATCTCCTGTCTGTTTCCCGTGTGGATCCATTGCGGCTCTCTATACATGTAGCAGTTGTGTTAACAAATCTCACTACATGATAATATGCTTATGATTATTTATAGTCCACATACTATTCCGTTATACTATATCAGCGGTCTTTGTGATCAGTTGTGTTAAAAAATCTCACTGCATGATAATGCTTATGATTATCATTATTAGTCCACATAATATTCCGTTTCGGTGAATTTCCCTTCGTATGATATGAGTAAAACAGATATTATGAACCACTGCGACCTGCGACACTAGTAATGGTATGCGTGCACGGTCTAAAGAAGTTATGTTCTGAATCACAAAACTCGAATGAAACGTTTATGATAGCATGAATGTGAAACGATAAAGTAATTCACTTTATGGAAAATGCAGAAATAAAAACTGAAACTAAAACTGAAACTGATACTTTGAAAAAGAAAATTATACCAAGAGATCATAATATACAGTGACTGTATAGTTATGATCTGGGTATAATATTCATATATCAATCAACACAGCAACACTGCTCACACGTACAATAATCTGAGTTCAGTATTTCACAGATAAAGCAGCCATATGGCAGTACCGTATATGTTGCACACGCCGGATCAGCGAATATTACTCATCACTGATATATATGATGTCGAAACAACAACAAAAATACCCAGGCCCGACCCAGGCCGGCTTTGTTCACACTTCTTTAAAAACATCTGATATTAGTATTACACATGCAAACCGACACGAAAGTCATGATACTAATCATAGTACATTGTATACATGAATCATCAAATAGAGTGGGGGAGTGATATTTACTAAATTTAGAAATTATAAGACACAATACATTCAAGCCATGTTCACACTATATATAGATCATTTTGTTGTTAGGAATCACGCATAAAAACACGTATTCACAAAATAGTGTGAACAGGCCGTGCGTCCACACTAATAGGCGTATACGGATTTTGTTCTTCCAGGGGTCTTTCCCGTTTTCACCTGGAAAAGGAGAAAAAAAAAAAAAAGAGATCTTACCACATATAGCTGCCAACAAATCGTATGCCCTTTAAATGATTTTGCCCGAATATGACATTCTTTAGAATGATGATGAATATCATTATGAGTTTGCCCAAATATTGCTTTTCCCCGAACTTATATGAGTTTGCCCGAATGTGACAGTACCCAAATTAGGGGTTTATTTTGCCCGAATATCGCCAATTTCAATACTCTCGGGGGGGGGGGGGGGGGGGGGGGGGGCAGCGAAAAAATACACGGGGGCGGCGGGCGAATTCGCCCCCGAAATGCCCAATAGAGATAATTTTGAGGATTTTTTTGGTTGATTTTCTGTTTGAATCGTGATCAAATGCTTATCAGATGATCACTTACAACTTTAGAGCTTAATAGTAGCCCCTAAAATTAAAAAAGAGCCCGGAAATTTGTAGCCCCCAAGATGATAAAAGTAGCCCCCGAAATAAAAATAAAAAAATTATTTTTTTCGCTGGGGGGTGGGGGGGGGGGGGGGAGGGGGGGGGGGGGGGTGGTCTGCAGCCACCGCCACGTATACGCAGTAGCGTCCACATCCTGCAGAAAGCAGAAATGAAATGAAATTTGAAAAACCGAAACATGTCTCATGCTTTTATTGTTAATATGAATATGATAATTCTGAGAGAACCATTGGAGTAATACCTATTCATCAATGGCAGATCTACGCCCATGGTTATAAGTCCCTTTAATTATCAAAGGAATTGTTAACGGAAATATATTGACAATTATTAACTCATCCAAACATATAATTATATCAAGTACGTTTAAGAGACTGAAAATCCATTTGGAAGATCATTCCACATTTTTGGACCAGAAAATGGTACTCCCTTATTCTGGTTCTGGCTAATACAACGACGGACTAACGCGTGATTGTTGGGGATTACATACGATATCTTGACTACCACGAAAGCCGCCAAGCTTGTTTTTTTTGTGTGTGTGTGTGTGTGTGTGTATGTGTGTTAAAAATAAGTCTATATTCCGAGGGTTAGGTCCATTATCATATTACACTATCTCATTCCCTCCCTCTCCATTATCGCCATGGAGGGGATAGTATGACGTCATAATATTAAAGGAGCCCTCCAGATCGAACGAGATGGAGTTTTCTGTCTAAGCAAGTAGCTGCTGCTGCTGCAGACCGAAAAATCAGTCTTTCTCTTCCGTGTGTTATTAACTCAGTGGCGGATCTACGGGGGGGGGGGGGGGGGGGGTGGGGGTTACGGTTTAACCCCTCCCCCCCCCCCCCCCCCCCTTGGGCTGCCAAGTGAAAATGTGATGTGCATAGAAAAACGCCATCATGTGTCCAGACCCACACAGTATCCGCATCGTCATTGGGTCAACCCCCCCCCCCCCCCCCCCTTAGCAAAAAGCTTGATCCGACCCTGAACTCAGGATCACCACTTCAAAGATCAGATCTGAGCCTTCAGATTGACGTCATAATATTAAAGGAGAATCTAAACCGAGTTGGATTTTGCTGACTACCGCTGCTGTTGATGTGCTGTTCCGGGATATTTTCGCGTGAAGTACATAGAGGCAATTTTGCGAAATTTCAGTTCAAGTTCGCCGAATTATTTCCACGACAATATAAGACATACTATTCCAAACATTCAAATTGATAATGGTAAAATACCTTATAAAATATATGATTATGTTGAATATATCATACGATTATATTCAGTGCTCACTGTGAAAGCAATTTTCAATGTTTAAATCATAAAGTAACTATGATATAAATGGCCGACGAAGTGAGTCAAGAATTTGATGAGATATACGATTAAATGGATCTAACTTTGTTGACAAAATAATGCAACAAATGTGTGAAAATTTCAAGTTAATTGGATGTTATTTAGCCGACTGAGTGAAAATGCAAATATTCACTTACTCATTGCACTTACTTTGTACATGGCTGAATTCATGAAAAGGTCCCGTAGATGATTTCATATCCGAACACTTCAATCGAAAATATCTTGAACAAAATGGAAATCCGGAAAACAGAAACCTGTCCCATGTTTTAATTGTTAATACAAAGTAAAACACTGTAACCTATGAGGGAATTCCGCTAGAATTCCAATTGGATTTTGAGGATTTTCACAATGTTACTAAGTCCCTTTAAAGGGATCCAGTAACTTTGTTGACGGGTGCAAAATTAAAGTGATGAATTGTTGATAAAATATATATTTTGATGCCCACTACGCGTGAACATTTGATGTTAAAGGGTACCACCACCCAAAAATAATATTATTATTATAGAAAGGTACCATCTTTAGTATTCCATTCCTTCAACAAGTTCACAAAAATATGTTTTTAGAAAAAAATATATAATTGGAAAACGCATCACCATTCTCAACCATGCGTTCATGCGGTCTGAATTGCGTAGACTATATGCGTGCAGAGCCAGAGCGCACTGTGCGGAGCGAATGAATCATCCGGGAATCTATTGACGTACGCGTGAAAGCATTGGCGCACTCGCAAATGCTTGGCCCGTATGGAACCAGGAAATAGCAGTGGTTCCGTAAGTGGTGGAAATTAATTGCTTTGTTTATGAATTACACAACCCTTTGCAAAATGTTGGGTATCTATTTGATATCACAAAACGGTACCAAAACATATAATAATGTGTTGTCCTTTGCCTGGTGGTCCCCTTTAAATGGATGTTATGGCCAAGTAATAAACGAAAATGCAAAGTTATACTCGCTAACTCACTTACACTGACTTTGTACACAGTTATAACTATCCAATAGATATATAGTATAAATCTAAAAAACTCCAGTCATATGCGGTATTTTTTGTAACAGTAGATATATTTGGAAAACCAAAAACTGTTCCGAACCGCTATCGGTAGAGTTCTAATTAAGTTTT